>JAHLWY010001201.1:0-20000 GCA_020002185.1 Paraescarpia echinospica | reverse complement strand
TGCACTGTTCTAATGGCATATCAGCTCAACATGTTAACAGGCCAGTGTGTGATGTGTGTGGTGTACGTGTGAGTGGTGTGCGTGTGCGTGTGCGTGCGCGTGCGCGCGTGCGTGCGTGCGTGCGTGCGTGCGTGCGTGCGTGCGTGCGTGCGTGCGTGCGTGCGTGCGTGCGTGCGTGCGTGCGTGCGTGCGTGCGTGCGTGCGTGCGTGCGTGCGTGCGTGCGTGCGTGCGTGCGTGCGTGCGTGCGTGCGATAAAACAGATAATTTTTTCGAGTTGTAAGACTCGACACGAGATGGCACCACCGTTTCCGAAGTTAGGAGACAGGCGTGTCTTGAGCCCGAGACGGATACTTAGTTATTAAGCGTTTAAGAAATCAACTGTGAGTTTGTCCTATATTGTTATTTATCGGTATGTGTGCTGGGTTGGTATGATTAACAGCAGCACAGTTGTCAGTGTTATTAAATAGCCAAATTAAACTGTTTCCCTCAATATGTGTATATAAACGCCCTATTATCGCCCAATGGGAATGGCAACGTGATTCCTGTCAGTGTCAAGTTTGTGAGTGAGTCACATATGTATATACATGTTTCTGGCTCAACCCAGATTCAGAGAAGCACCTACAAGGTGGATGCTGCTAGTAATAATTTAGCCATTTTATGCTAGTTAAGAGAAGTGAAGGATTGCCGTTTTCTCATATAATCAGCCGTCTAATGTCACTTTGATCATCCCTGCCATGGCATTGGCACTGATCATCTGCAGTTACAAAATACGGATCTATTTAAATTTTAGCAAAATTTTAGGTTTGTATAAAACGGAATATTTATATTGACGGAGTGATCATAGCACGGCCCAGTGTATCAGTCAACCAGAAGATGAAAACCAACACAATACTTATGGCACAATGAATTGAATATTGCTCTGGTTTTCACACTGTTTGCTGTAGTTTAGTACAATTGCCAGCAAACAAAATTGATAGGTGACACAAAACATCAAATTAAACCCATTTTGGTAACATTTATATCATTTATGTAACTAACACATGAAATATTAGTCTATTCTGGATCAGTTATTGATGGACAGTCATTTTCTTTAAAAAAACTGTTAAGTGGGGTTTTGGCTCACAGTTCACAATGAGCATCAGCAAGAAGCATCTCATGTTGGAATCTCATGTTCACGTATGATGGAATGAATACTTTGAGCCTGACATTATTATATATATAGGCTCTTGCCTTATTGAATGACTGACTTGATCCCGTATATTTTGTAGTTACTAAAATCTGATGATCGTAATTCATGATAGCTCATTCAAATGGTAAACCTTTTATGGTATATTATCAGGCATTAAGAATATCATCATCATCTTTGGTTGACTGGGGCCGGAGCATGGATGAGCCATTTACAAATTGATCCATTGTACATTAGGGATGGGAGCTGTGTCTGTTTTTGTCTAGCTATGAGTAGGTATCCATCAGATGAATCTTAATACTGGTTCTACTTTGTGGTGATAGGAATGTCCAGCTAGTTGGATGCTTCTCAGGTGAATTGTGTTGAACAGTTTGTTTACATGTGACAACATTCCAATAAAGTTCTTTGTTAGCCTTTCTCCATTACTTGTTGATGTAGTATTCACTAGGTGTCAGAACTGTTGCAATGAAGATTGTTTTACCATTCTATGAAATGATAAAACCAGAATACGGTACAGTACTTATACATGTACATGTCGATTAATTCATATTGGGACAAAATATTTAATTGTGTGAGCAATCTGTTGATTATTTAAATGACAAATACTGTCAAATTTACCATTATTTGATTCCCTAAAATGTGATATTGCTGGCATGTAATGATTACGTCTTCTTTGTTTCAGGTGATATACTTAAGGGAAAACATGAATTATACAATACGTAGAAGTGTTCTTTCCCGTTTAATCACACGTTAGGATCAAAATGAACTTGGCTGTCGGATTGTATTATTTGTTCAAAGGATTCTTATATCCTCTTCAAGTGAAAGTCAGTGTGACAGTGATCATGACATCGATGATGGCCAGTTTGATTTGAATCCATCACGACACGCCACAAACAGGATTACAAAACACACCATGCCAAAGAAAATGCTAACAGATTTCAATAACGCATCTCGAAGCAAAGTATACAGACACAATGAAAACACACAAAGCGATAATCTTTACATGAGCAGTCAGCATGACAGAGTTATCCTGATGGCAGTGGATATGATCTTCTGGAGCGGGAACGGAAAGATCCACGGAGACAGGAAAGGAGGATCCGCTCTGATCACAAGACTTTCAGACAACGTGGAGAAAATGTGGAATTTTGTCGGGGTTATGGAGGTTCTCAGAGGTATAAACCACGTAGACATGATAGAGAGGATACATGGAGATCTGACAGGATAGAGCGACATGGTGTGACGGGAAAAAGACAAGAGTCCAAGTATCATCAGAGAATTGTTAGAGTCTACCGGTTGGTTGGAGCCACGAAGTCAACCTCAGGAAAACCTATGAAACGAAGACGGGAATTGGTACAAGTATGGGCTGGCTGGTCCGGGAATGAAACGACGTGCAATGTGAGTAGGCATACTTTTTTGAGAGTCCATGAAATTATTTAGTTTTCTTAGAAAATGTTACGTTATAATTGCTTAGTGTTGTCTAAATGTCATTTTGTGACGTTCTTGTCACGGTTATGTATATAATTATATATATATATATATATAAAAGTGAAGTGCCACATTGGTTCAGACTTGAGGGTATTTTTTTATTAGTGAATTATTTCTTGTTTCTAAAAATGCAAAAAACAAACAAAATTCAATAATTTCACACCTCCTTTTCCTTAGTTTGGTGAAATGTACTATACGGTCCAAACCATTGTGATCTATCACATTTGATTAGTTACAGAATACCAGTTAATATTCAGCCCACTCAACTATATATAGAAGAGTACCTGGTTATACACACTTATGGAAATCATAATAAAGGAATGAAAATAAATGTAACAGCATTTCTATCAACAAAAAACATCTGGCCAGAGTCTACCACTAATGCTGGGTGTACACTGCTAAACTTTTGTTGCCATTCATCTGTTTGATCAACTAAAAGCTGATCAGTCGTGCAATGTATGACGGTCAGCAACTCAACAAAACTCGAGTTGCATGTTGATTTGAATGGTACAACAGTTGTTGAACCGATTAATCATTGGAAAATTGAATCGCACCAACAAAAGTTGCGTAATGTACAATGGTGTAAGATGAGACTGTCAAGAACCGCCAGGTGAAACGGCCTTGCTAATAAATATCCGGGTTCTGAGATATATCGGAAGGGAAGTAGTTATACACAATTAAAGAATTTTCCAAATTGATTGGCCCATCTTCCAAACAACAAAACAAAACACAGCGATTCTTCAAGGAAACCTCCCTAACCTCTTATCATACAAAGTGTTACATACATACATCTCTATCATAACATTTCATAGGTACACAAGGATTGACCAGTTCTTCAATCCTATACTATTTCATCAAAAGATTCTATAACATATTTGGCATATAGGCTCAAAAGTTCAACACCCTACGGCTGTCTGTGTGGCACTCGCAATGTAGAGATGCGAGAACATAACGTTTACAATGAACGATAGCACATTCCGTCAACACTGTCAACTTGATAATAATTTATCTCTGAGTAGTCGAGTGAAGTAGTTCTCACTCGGTTCATTGGGAATTCCCTCTTTGGGTGTGAATTCACCATTGTCGTGTAACCCGTCTACTTTCGCACTGTTGTTACACGAGGTGTTACTCGGCGTATACCGCCCTTTGTGTGCACTTTGTCAGACTTCACCCCGCCCCGACACTACAATAAATTATAATTATAATAATAAAATATTCTTATTCCTTGGTGTGTAAACTACACCCTTCATATCATATGTTTTTCTACCGACATCATAGTACTTACACACAAACATATGTAACCTAATGTTTGCCGTAGATATATACATATCCGGACCCAATATCCCATTAGTAATAACAACCCCACCACCTTACATATTCTAAGTCCTAACAAACTATACACCAATAACCATTATCTGTGACACCGTAATACAACCTATGTTCGCTTCTTCTTACTATCTAACATTCACATAACAGAGCGATGATTCACCACCTCGCCTAAATCTCAAGATACCAATATCATTGCGCTGACCATATTCCTTTATTATTGACCACACCCTTTGACACTATTATAACAATGTAAAAACCACATGTTTAAGCCAATACCTCTAATCTAACATTCACACTGATTCACTCATAATATATTCCACATACCTCCGGTATTTCTTCTACTCTACATATGCATGGAGAAATACAACGTCAAAGCCACCACTGGGTATAGACTTCATGTTTGCCAACCGCACCGTAATGGTTTCTCTCCACAGAAGAGACCAGATTACATTTCTTTGCTCTGTCTGGTTCTGGATTCGTCTGTTCTATTCTACTTTCAAATCTCAGTACCTCCACCCTATACATAGCATCAGTCATGTGCCCCCTGCAGATGCTGACGCCATTGTAACAATTTCAACCCTATCCAATAGGTGATAATCAACAAGTATAAAATCTTCATTATAACGACATCCCTATACACCTTAATATTATCCCATTTAAACTTACATCCGTATCATCATATCTATTCATATGGAAGGCCAATCATGTTATAAATATTACACGTTGTATTCGACAATCCTCCCTGTCTACCCTAACTATAATGATATTTGCCCGGTTCTTTAAAATCTGACCTTAGGTCACCAATCCAGTTCCTTCACAGTATTGCATAACCACTGGATAGCCATCAATGGCCTGCAGGACAACCCTAACACCAGTCAGCCAACCATAGCTTTACATTGTAACCCTAAATGCAGTCTTTCACAGATGCTACCAACCTATGTTAAGTCCTTAAAATCACAATCTTGACAAAGACGTCATGGTTTCTTATTGATCAAATAGACGACACCCAACAAAACTTTAGCAGTGTATGCCCGGCATTAGGTTTACAAAAGTTACTCTTTTTTTATAAATATGCCGCTAACGTGAGAGCCACCCACTGATAAATTTAATGTGAAGTATTTGGATGTGGAATGTTGTTAATTACAATTGAAATATAATAAAACCAAACCTATATCTTAATTATAAATTCAGACCCTCGTCATTTGCTATTCTTTAGTTTTAACTTTAAAGCCCACTTGCATATTACTAATTAGTATTCTGACCGAATGATTTCAGGGATTGGTCAAGAAGACCACCAGTCGAAGGTGAAGTTCTTTTTGGACTCTACCCGATTCTGCTGGCTCTTCAACAGGGGAGGTGCGAATGTCATCAGCTGTTTATGAAGGACAGTCTAAGGGATTTGGATCAGCTCTTAGTGGTTGAACTGTTGTCCCTGGCAACAGAACGGGTATTCCCATGTGGAGTTGTGATGTCGGAATGTTGAATTACCTCTCACGGTCACGTCTGCATCAGGTAAGAAATGAATGATTCTAAGTACTGTGCTTGCACACAGTATGTCTGTATATGTGCATGATAATGTGTGTGTGTGAATTTGTTGTGTAAGTTGTGGTTAGCTGGTTGCATGGGGAACCCCCTTAATCTCTGTCAAGATCGCCATCACCCAAAATTCCATAATAAGGAAAAGTGCATCCAAAAAAGTCTTATCACTCAAAATACCATCAGTCAAAACCCACGGCAGTTAAAACCCCATGAATCCAAAGTTCAAAACCATTTTGATCAGTCAAAATCCCATCACTCATTATCCCGTTAGTCAAAATCTTATCAATCAAAATGAACATCCGTGAAAACCCACATCAGTGTAAAACACAATTCAAAACGCTGTCAGTCAAAACTTCACCAGTTTAATAAGATTTAACAAGATTGCCACCCAGAGAATTAACTCTAGATGGCAGGTGGACAAGGAAGTCACTTCAATAGTATTAGTAGTATCACTAGTATGACACAATATAACATGGCAAACAGTGTCAACACATTCAACATGAATTACGTTTAATGAAATAAAATAATATTTGCCTCCAAATGTGTTGTGAAGTTTGATGTCTTTGAAGATCCTGATATCACTGTAGCACAATGCTTGCATTTTCCTTTATAATTCCCCTCCGTATTGGCAGGTACTACACGTACAGACGGTTCAGCCAGACTCAGAGAAGTCTTCAACTGAATGACCCCAGCTCCTGCCACTGACCAGATTTTACAAACAGTCCAGTCAGTTATGCTGTATAAACTGTACATGGATTCGTTGGCAGACTGGCAGTCTTCATTGTCTTTGTTAGGCTGTTGGAGCAGGTCTAACACAAAAGAAGCCGGTATTACTCCAAAGTGTAGATTCCTTTGAAGTCCAAGTATGGGTAAATGGGGTAATCTGGAAATTCATTTGAAATGTTCATTTGTAATATAAAAGTAATATGTAAATTACTATTACATTGCTTTCTATTATTATTATTACTATTACATTGATTTTTTGCTCAACCTATTTCTATTACTTCACTATTTGTAATCGTTACTATTACATATTACTATTACCCCAGGCCTGCTCTGAAACCTTCATAGCAGCACTAATGGTTAACCCTAAGGCCTTTTCTTTTACTGTAGTACTTAGTACATAAACCCCCATTGTATATTGTACATCTTTGTTCCCATGTCCTGTGTGGAGGCACTTACATTTCCAAATTTGAACATTTGCCACTTTTCAGACCATTTGATCAACCTGTCAAGATCATCTTGTAAATGCTGTCTATCTCCATCACGTTTAAACACTTTTGTATCATCCGCAAATTTCAAAACCTTACTTGTTATATGATCGTCCAAATCGTTGATATATATTTTAAGAATAATATAGGTCCCAATACTGATCCCTGTGGTACACTACTCAAAACTGATTTCCAGTTTGAAGCCTCCCCATCAGCCTATCTGTACCCGTTGTCTTCTATCAATCAGCAATTTTTCTATCCAGTTGATTATACCATTTCCTATGCCATGGGCCTTTAGTTTAAGCAGTGATCTTTGATTTGTCGAAAGCTTTCTGAAAATCTAAGTAGATGATATCTACTGGAGATCCCTCGTCTACCCACTTAGTGATATCTTTCAAAAACATAACATATTTGTTAAGCATGACCTCACTTTTAGAAACCCATGTTGAAATGGGTTTATGATGTTATGTTTAACCACAAAATCCACCATGTGATCTTTAATTAGTCTTTCTAATACTTTGCAAATCACCTATGTTAAACTCACTGGTCTGTAGTTGTCTGACTTGTTTGTCGAACCTTTTTAAATAATGGTATAATGTTTGCTTCTTTCCACTGGGTCATTCCATGTCATATCATTCACTCAAAACATTGCCCGACTCCAATTTTGATGAAATTCAGCACAGTTGTTGGCTCACACCAGAATATCAAAGTAAAACAAAATATGAAATGTAGGTCAAGTTATATTGAAGATCTTGGTCACTGAACTTTGACCTGATTCACATACCAACCATTACATTGATGCCAATAACTCTGCTGTTACTAAAGGTAGAAAGCAAGTAATACATCATTAGAAAGACAATAAACAGGCACACAAAGGTATAAAATAAAATATAAAATGTCATGTAAATAAACATAACATAGTTTTCATCATTTGACCTTTGACCTCAGATACCCGAAAAATGTATCCTCCGATTTTTGTGATCTTTGTACAGTATCCTATACTATTGCAGAAGAGTTCCTGAAAATATTAGAGTGGGCAAATAATAATGTTCCGAGATACATTAAATTGAATACACCTGGGTGACTTACCTTTGGTTTACACAACAGTGGATGCAACATTGAATTTCATTAGTTCACCTTTTTCAGATCACTTAAGGTGGCTGCATCGGCTATGATATGCTTCTTTTGAATTAATCATTTCTAATATAAGTTTTGAAGATAAGCTAACCATTTTTTCTTAGAGTTTATATACAATACTCCAGACCAAAAATAATAGATTTTTTATGTTGTGTAGATATATTTAAATGTGTTTAAAGACAATTAAAAAATATGTCAAAAATCACCTTAAAATGGCATTTTATTTCATTTTGAGAAACTCCCCAAACGAAAAATTTGTATGGTTGTAAGTACAAACATGTTATTGACATTCCAATCCGTACTGCATTTTTGGCACGACCCCTTCACCAAACATAAAACCATCCAGTGCAATTTTTGGTAGACACAAGTCGAGTTCTTATGCCAAGTTATGGCTTTGTAAGTATTGTAGTTTTTATAAAAAAGTGACATTAAGTAATACTTCCTGGTTGTTACCAATAATACAACTGTCACCAGATGCTTGTTTTTTGCTTAGAAATGTGACTTTTTTTTACTGGCATGTGGCTTATTTCAACACAATTTGACAGACACTTCTATTACTGAGATTTTCCCCCAAGGTTTTCCCACCAAGTTGTCTCATGATATTGTGTTACAAAGGGCCATGTGTTGAAGTTGTTGCAGTAGACAAGGTTGATTGACACCTGCTGGGATCAGTCACTTGTCATTGCAAATGGCCTCTGAGATTATCCGGAGAATAAACAAAACTAAGGCCAGTTTTTGGTGATTTGACAGCGTGATGTATTTAGGTAATTATAATACAACAGCATAGTGGCATGAGAATAACCAGACTATTATGATCTGCATTCATGGTGAATGGATATATGTTTGAACTGGGATGACGCACACTTGATCGTCACTATGGAAACGTCGTCAGTTTCCAAGAATCTGAAGGGACTTTCCACAGACACACTAAAGATACTAGCTTTTAAAGGACTGATTGGTGACATATGGTGATGGTGCCTTGGTTTTTTTAATAGTACACATGTTCATACTGACACCTACTAATGTTCTATGAAGAACAAAATAAAGAAATCAACTGACATGATAGCCGGTGCAGCTACCTTAAAAAGCTACTAAAGGGTACCTTATAATGAAATGAGTATATACTCACATGCTGTAGGAGGGTTGGGCGTAGGGTCAGTAACCCTACCCCGTAAAAACAAATCCTACTACAGAAACGACGAGAAGAAGCCATTCCGGTACACTTTCTAGGGGAAGAAGAGAAGGCACATCCATAAATGTGGATGCATCTGCATCTACAGATGTATCTACACCTACAGATGTATCTATGACAGGGTTGAGTGAAAGCCGTCAGGAAGCTCGACCCCCGATGAACCATATCTTTAACGCCAAAACTAACACTAGAGTAGGCACATGGAACGTTCGAACGCTCTTTCAGAGCGGGCGGATGGAGCAAGTGCTGAAGGAAATGAAGGCTTACCATCTAGATATTCTAGGCGTAAGCGAGATGAGATGGACAGGACAAGGATGCTTCAACAGCGGAGATAAAACTGTACTCTACTCCGGAAACGAAGATCACCACGTTCATGGAGTTGGCATCATCCTGAACAAGGATACTACAAAAGCACTGATAGGGTGGAAGCCAGTTAGTGAACGCATAATCACAGCGAGGTTCAACACCAGACATGTCAAAGTCACCGTAGTGCAAGTATATGCCCCAACCGAAGTCGCCACAGACGAGGAAAAGGACAACTTTTACGACCAACTCCAGAACGTGCTGGATGAGATACCAAGCTTTGACATAAAAGTGGTGGTAGGAGACTTTAACGCGAAGCTGGATGGAGACAGAAGAGAAATGTATACTACGGTTGGACCTCACGGTTCAGCTGGAAATACGAATGATAACGGTGAACGATTGCTCTCGATGAGCACCGCCAGTGGTATCAGCATTGGCAATACCTTCTTCAAACATAAACGCATTCACAAGAAAACCTGGATCTCACCAGATGGCAATACATCGAATGAGATTGATTACATCTGCATTAGTAGTAGATGGCGTACATCTCTACAGGACGTCCGAACCTACAGAGGGGCAGATGTTGGTTCTGACCACAACCTTGTGATTGGTAAAATCCGTTTGAGGTTAAAGAGAGTCAAGACGGTGAAGACGGTCAGGCCATATGCGACAGATAACTTAAAGAACACAGACACATCAAAACAATTCTACGAGGAAACTAAGAACAGATTCCAAGCGCTACAACACTCAACCGACATAGAAGAACAATGGCAGCTATTCCTTCAAGCCGTAAAGGAGAGCGCGAATGTAGTGTTAGGAAGGAGAAGAGGGTCCAACAGAGAACAGTGGATTACTGGAGACTCGTGGAAACTGATTGATAAAAGGAAGGATACGAAGATCAGAAGAGATCAAGCAGCTAGAAACATCCAACAATGGAGATCATCAGATGAGGAATACAGGAAACTGGACAAAGAAGTAAAAAAGAGCTGTAGGACAGATAAGAGGAAATGGTTAGAAGAGAAAGGTAAAGAAGCACAAACAGCAGCAGAACGGAATGACTCGAAAACGCTGTATAGGATTGTGAGAGAGCTAACTACCGCGAAAAGCAATTCCAACATACCAATAAAAGACAAAGATGGCAGAGTGCTTCTAACAAACGAGGAACAAGACACGAGGTGGATTGAACACTTCCGAGAAGTACTAAATCAACCAACACCAACCACACTCTTCAACTTCGAACAGGAACCAAACATAAAAGAGCTTGATGTCATCACCAATGACATCACCAGGGCAGAAGTTTCCAAAGCCATCGATAGCCTCAAGAACAACAAGGCAGCGGGCCTTGATGAAGTATCGGCCGAACTATTGAAACATGGCAAGGACGGGGTTGTAGACGAGTTAACCTACTTGTTCAATCTGATCTGGTCTGAGGAGGAAGTTCCTGATGATTGGAGACGAGGAGTGATCGTGACGTTACCAAAGAAGGGGTGCCTGAGCGATTGCAATAACTGGCGAGGAATAACATTGATGTCAGTACCTGGAAAAGTGTTCTGCAGTGTGATCCTAAACCGGCTGAAGACAGCAGTTGACCAACACCTCCGGGAGGAACAAGCTGGTTTTCGAAGAGGAAGGTCATGCTGTGAGCAGATCTTCACATTGCGAAACATCATCGAACAAAGCAGAGAGTTCCAGATACCTCTTTTAGTCAATTTCATTGACTTTAAGAAGGCTTTCGACAGTGTCCACAGAAATTCGCTGTGGCAAATCCTGAAGCTATACGGCATACCAAGCAAATATATAGACATTTTCAAATCGCTATACCGAAACACCAACTGCTGCATCAAGACCAACGATGGCTACACAGACATGTTCGATATAGAGACAGGTGTACGTCAAGGTTGCATCCTGTCCCCTTTCCTCTTTGTTGTTGTTATCGACTTCATCATGAGGAAAACGATGAAAGATCCGAACTTTGGTGTTAAATGGATAAATAATAGGTTGACAGACCTTGACTTTGCCGATGATATTGCACTGCTCAGCCACACGCCGGAGATCCTACAAGAGATGACCAATAATTTAAACAAAAATGGAGAGATGGTCGGATTACGAATCAGCTATGGGAAGACAAAAACATTGTCAGCTGGTGATGGATCTGACCCCCACATTGTGATCGGTCAGGAAGAGTTGCAATGCGTCGAGAACTTCCCTTACCTTGGAAGCTACATCTCTAGGAAAGGCGACGCGGAAGTAGATGTACGAGCGAGGATAGGCAAGGCATCAGCAGTGTTCCAAAGACTACGTCCAATATGGTCCAGTAACACCATCAGAAAGGACATAAAACTACGTCTTTACATGTCAATCGTAATACCAACAGCGATATATGCCTGTGAAACGTGGAAGAATACGGCGAGGATATCAAAAAAACTAGACGTATTTCATCGACGATGTCTCCGGTTCATACTGGGCATATCGTGGAGAGAACACACCACAAATGAAGAAGTGATGAGGAGGGCAGGTCTGGACAGCCTGCATCACATAGTTAAGTCTCGACGACGAAGACTAGCGGGACATATCCTACGCCTACCAAGAGAGAGAACAGCACATGTAGCAATGGAATGGGTGCCTGAAGGTGGAAATAGAAGGAGAGGAAGGCCGACTAAGACCTGGCGCAAGACGTTTAAAGAAGATCTGGCAGAGATGGAAATCACCTGGAATGAGGCCAAAGAAATTGCGAAAGACCGTAGTAGATGGAGAAAGCTCGTCGCCCGATGTCCCGAAAGGAACAGGAGGAACTAAGTCTAAGTCTAAGTGTAGTGTCTCTCTTAACATATTCAGATTCTTTGCAGGGCCTCATATACTTTTTCTGTGTCCTCTGGATACTGTGTCGTGGTGATGATCGATGTGGGTGAAAGAAGTTCAGGTCAGCCTCTTCATCAGCTTGGATAATATCCATTACATATGCCACCCACCAGTTTCCATTATAGATAGCCGTCAGATACTCTTTGATATCCATGAGACTGAGACCATCACGCTGGGCTGTCACAATCTCATTTCTTCTGATGGAACATGTGAAATATATTGCTACTTCCAAGAGATTAAGTGATAATTGCTTGAAGAAGTGTAGCTTCTGTGTTCCTGCTATTGTTTTCGCTCTGCATACAGCTTGCAAGAAGAGTTGTTTCTTCGTAGTACTCTTCTGTGGTCAAAAAGTAGAATTTAATACAGGAATATGGGCTGATGCACATTCAAAGAGCTGCAAAATGTTTTGTCATATAAGAAAAGTTCAAGATCAGTGTCATCATTTATTATAGAAACTTCTGATTATGTACAACTGGGAATGCAACCCAGTCCATGGTAATGATACACTATACTATTATTCTAGAAATACCAATGGGGTCATTCCATGTCAAATCAATTACTCAAAACATCGCCCGACTCCAATTTTTATGAAATTTAGCACAGTTGTTGGTTCACACAAGAATGTCAAAATAATTTTTTTTTTAATCTAGGTCAAATATATTATTGAAGATATTGGTCACTGAACTTTGAACCAATTCACATACTGACAGTTACATTGATGCCCATAACGCTGCTGTTAATAAAGCTAGAAAAAGAAGTAATACATCATTTGAAAGCCAATAAACAGGCACACATAGGTATTGTAAAATAAAAATATGTAAATAAAAATAACATATTTTTTTTAATTTCACCTTTAATCTCAGATACCCAAATATTGTATCCTCCCATTTATTTTTTATTTTTTACAGTATCCTATACTATTGCAGAAGAGTTCCTGACAATATTAGAGTGGGCAAATAATACTGATGTTCAGAGATACATTAAATTGAGTACACCTGGGTGACTTATCTTTGATCTATAGATCAGTGGATGCAACATTGAATTTTATTAGTTCCCTTTTTTAGATCACTTAACAAGCTCCTAAAGGGTACCTTCTAATAAAATGAGTATATACTCGCATGCTGTAGTCTCTCTCTTAACATGTATTCAAATTCTTTGCAGGGCCTCATATACTTTGTTAATGTCCTCTGGATAGTTTGTAGATCCAACCAGTGTCGGTTGTCGGGTGAATATACGTTGGTATATCACCCACATGAACATGAAGAGTGTCACTGTGTCGTGGGTAGCAATATGATGGTGATGGTCCATATGGGTGAAGGAAGTTCAGTTCAGCCTCTTTATTAGCTGGAATAACATCCATTACATATGCCACCCACCAGTTTCCATCATAGATGGCCATCAGATACTCTTTGATATCCACGAGACTGAGACCATCTGTCACAATCTCTTTTCTTCTTATGGAACATGTGAAATATATTGCTACTTCCAAATCATTAAGTGATAATTGCTTGAAGAAGTGTAGCTTCTGTGTTCCTGCTATTGTTTTCGCTCTGCATATGGCTTGCAAGAAGAGTTGTTTCTTCGTAGTACTCTTCTGTGGTCGAAAAGTAGAATTTGATTGCAGGAAAATGGGCTGATGCAAATTCAAAGAGCTGCTGATGAGGTTTTTTTGGAACAGGTGCACAATAATGGTATCATATATGTTACAGTCAGAAATGACAACATAACTAACATGTGACACACAGTCATTACCAGCTTCACAATAGTAGCAAACAAATGGGTGCAATATTGCCTGTGCATTATTCCAAGAGAACAATTGTGCCTCATCTTGCAGGACGAAAAGAGTAGTAGAAAATGGCCTGGCTGAAGTGATTCACGAGTGTCTCTTAGACATGAAGACTGCTATCTGCTTATGAAATCGTGCCACAGCAAGATTTCAAGTTGGGTGTTGAATTCATGGATCAAATCATCTGCACTGAGTTTCATGGTTGGTAGTGTTGATCAATCAGTAGTTATCCATTTTTAAAATTCAATTTCCTTGATTACCTGGCTGTCAAATGTAATTCGTAGTCATTCATTCAAATCACTTGAGTCACCACACACATTTTGCAAAAAGCATGCGTGACTTGGTGGATTACATCGTAGTTGTGAAAGACAATGGTTGTAGTGAACCAGTGGGATGTGATCATTTTTGGTAAGTTTGCTGAGTTTTGCATTAATTTTCCATTCTGATGAATTGTGCAAATGCAAAGTTACAAAGAACTAGTTACTTTTGCTTATGGACTCGTTCACCAAGAACAAAGATGGAGAGAAAGTCTTTTCTCTCATAGAATAGAATAGAATGCTTCCACAAACTGGATGCCTTTCTCTTTCACTAAATGTTTTGCTCTGTTTGCAATGAGGTATGATGTGTTGAAGAGTGTTGCTGTTTTCCGGATGCTCCAACTCTTTGGGATCACGGTCAATAATTTGATCCTTTCGCTTCTCTTGTCTGTTTTCCGGAATTTGTCCTTTAACTGTGCCATCATTTCACCAAAGTCTTTCTTACTGGAAGTAGCTGTTTTCTCATGTTCAAAGTATTTCTCAGGTGCAACTAATTTTACCTTCTTCACCACTGCTGTTAATTTTGTGCACCTTTTTTGCAGCATAGGATTCCTGGCCTAACTTTCGTTTTGAGAGTGGGGATTCACCAAAAATATCCAATGATTCATTGAGTACTGACAGTTCTTGCTTTTCAAAAACTGTTCTTTCTTGATCAGATATTTGGCCTTGATCATATTCTTGGCCAGACATTGGTGCGAATGAAGAAGCAGGTGATGACGAAGTTACTTCAAGAAGTGATTCCAGCTTTTCGCAACATTTTCTGCACAGCTTATTTTGTGTGGTCAAACCCAATGTTAGTTTCTTGAAACCAGTTCTGCAGAAACATTTCACAAGTGTTTTTTCTTTATTTTGTCTGGGTGCTATTTTAGTGGATCAGTACACCGTCACTAGTCACTAGTAGACTTGATGGTTACAGGCTGACTAAATAGTTATTTCATTTGTAATGTTTGAATGTTGCTCTATATGCCACCAATCACATAAAATTACAGACATAGTAGACATGTACATGTGCATGATCTAGTCCCTCTGGTGGCTTATTGCATAACAATAATTCCTGGTGTATTGAATAACAATTATATAATTAGTAAGCATATATATATGGATTTACACAGCAGAGGTAGTACTGTATCTTTGAAGTGAGTTATCCTGTGCCATCCTGGTACAATTTGTCATCCCCGGGTGTATTCAATTTAATGAATCTCTGAACATTATTATTTGCCCACTCTAACATTTTCAGGGATATTTCTGAAATAGTATAGGATACTGTATAACAAAATCAAACAAATCGGAGGACAAGTTTTTGGGTATCTGAGGTCAAAATTCAAATTATGAAAAAAATATATATAATTTTTATTTACATTATACCTATGTGTGCTTGTTTATTGGCTTTCCAATTATGTATTGCTTGCTTTTCTAGCTTTATTAGCAGCAGAGTTATGGGCATTGTGACATTCAGTATGCGAATGAGGTAAAAGTTCAGTGACTTATATCATGAATAATACTTGACCTAGATTTAAAAAAACATTATTTAGATATTCTCATGTGAGCCAACAACTGTGCTAAATTTAATCAAAATTGGAATGGGGTGATGCAAAAATGGCCTAATAGTGATTGATTTGACATGGAATAATCCAATGCTATGTCAATTAGATCCACAAATTCACTGATATTTTATCAACCCTTATTGTGAACATATAATTTTTAAATAGTTCAGAATCATTCCATCAATGGGTCAAAACGAAACTTACAATGAATGTACCTAAACAGTGTCATCCATCATCCGACCATCCATCTATCCATTAGTAGAGGTTCAATGGTTAGCATCTTTGCCATCATTGTTTAGGCAGCCACCCTCGCTATTGCACAATGCCATGCAATGAAGGCATGCCCTGCAGTTCTTTCAATTGCCCTTGCACGTTTCGTGCAGCCACCATGTAGGAGGAGGGCACAAGCCATACTTGCTTCAGCGAGAGTGGTCCACAAAGGAAGCCATTGCTTGCTGTGCTCATCCTGTTACCATCCCTATTGACCAAACACACAGATTGCCTGGTGGCTAGCGGTTGACTGCTTCCAGATGAAAGAGGCTTGCAATAAGTACCTCTTGATATGTTCGAAGAGGGCAGCCTGGGTCGTTGATGACTGTCATTGGAGAAGAGTCGATGCCTTGCATCGTTGACAGTTGCAGAACCACATGTCTTGCTGATAAGCACATCAGTTCGCTCAATGCACTGCATGTGAACTGAGTAAAGGACTACGGATCTGTAAGTAACTTCATTGGTTATTTGTTGTACGTTGTGCTAGTGGTGCAACACCACTAGACAAAATGGTGTGTTGTGTTTGCAGTGATGTCCTTCCCTACACGTAAATTATCATGGGGAGTCCAACACAAACAACTGCATTGTTAGCGGAATAGCAGAATGTACTCACAAAATTAAAATACTGTGCTGCAAATGCATATTGAAATCTATATCACATATTCTATATTGCAGAACAAAGAAGAGCTGTACAGCGGACACATGTAGATGTTATCTGGTTGCCTTGCAGATAAACATGCAGCCTTCTTGATGTATGTCGCAGTGGAACCGAGGGATGCTGAGACGTCGCAGTGTTTCTGTGAACCACATACAATTCTGGGTGTAATGCCAAGTTCTTCTGCTTTCAGCTTGTGCTGACATCTGTGATTCCTGCACCATTGCTGATCAATGTACGACATGCTCGTACAGTTATATGTTTGATGGAACTACATGTTTAAGTAAGTGGATTACATTGTTGTGTGCAATACGCCGTCTGTATTATTCACGTCAAAGACAAGTGTAAATATTGCAGTCTGTGTGAGAGCAATAAACAGACAACAATGTTCACACTGTGAATCAGGCAGATGTGTCTAAAGATGAGATTCTATTCCCATGGTTAAATCGTACCAGAATAATTTTTTGGTATTTTTGGATACTCGTCTCACATTTTGAACATACCTGACCCTAGAAGTTATTACAACATGACAAGGAAAATATATCGTTTATACCTGCCAACTTTTTTGTTGAAATCCGGGAGATTCCTCAGGGGTTCAGCACGCTTCCCATATATCTCGGATCTTGACATAGGAAGATTGGGGTGGGTGCTATTGGAGATTTTTTGCTGGAAATTCAGTGGTTCACGTATTGGCACATCTCCCATGGTGTCGCGCTGTCTCAAAGATAGGGGGTGTTGATGGAGATTTCGAGAGAAAATCCGGGAGATTTACCTATATTCCAGGCGACTCCCAGATTTCACGGGAGAGTTGACAGTTATAATAATTGATTAGCTTTGTTGTATCAACCCAAACAGCATAAGAGAAAACAAATCTTTGCTGCCCGATCTAATATCATGCTGTTAAATTACGGAAATGTTTATTTCTTATTGGTCTGAAGAAATTGTTATTGACATCTTCACAGCACAGATCAATGCCTCCTAGTTGTCTTGAACATTCTTGTTCACAGGAATTTGTTCCATCCTCCAATCAGTTGCACCTAAATTTAATGCACATTTTGTACACAAAATTAATTTTGTCGTAGTGTTGAACACTGAGAATGGACCCAACCCCAAATGTGCAACACTTGGATCCTACCCCTTTTAAAATGCAGTTCATTTTGAGCTGATGCCATCCTAAATTCCTGCATCCTACTTGCCTTGATAGATTGTAACTGGCCTATAGTCAGGGGGCTTAATCTTATAATTGTTCACATCATTCCACAATCACCATTTTTGGACCAGCGTTAGATATGGCTGTGACATTTCATTTTTCCATGGGAGCCAAACTGAGCTCCCTATGTGAGGGTCATATGGGACAAAACCAAGATGGCCGCTGTCCGTTGTAAGGTTATGCAATAACTCGAGAACCATAGGTAGTAGAACCATAAATGAGACCACTTTTAGGCGTTTTCGAGAATAACGAATTCATTTCCTGTGTTTTCTTAAATATATGGGTTAAGTGTCACTTCAGTCAAGGTAAAGGTCAAATGTGCTCATAAATGCACCAAAATCTATGTACAGTGCTGTATCTGTTAATGATTCGATTGATCTTACTGTGTGAACAGGGGTATATTTTGTATTATTATGTTCGAACCGATACTGAAAGGCGAAATGGATTTCATATAATGAAGGTCAAGGTGAAGATCAATGTCGTCATTTATTATAGAAACTTCTGATTATGTAAAACTGGGAATGTAACCCAGTTCATAGTAATTATATTATTCTAGAAATAGCAATGATATGTCAGTTAGATACACAAATTCAAATATATTTTGTTTCAACTGTTATTGTGAACATTTAATTTTAAAATAGTTCAGAATCATTGCTTCAATGGGTCGAAACAAAACCTACAATGAATGTTCCTAAACAATAGCATCCATCATCCTTCTATCCATTAGTAGAGGTTCAATGGTTAGCATCTTTGCCGTCATTGTTTAGGCAGCCACCCTCGCTCTTGCACAATGCCGTGCAATGAAGGCCTGCCATGCAGTTCTTTCAATTGCCCTTGCATGTTTCGTGCAGCCACCATGTAGGAGGAGGGCACAAGCCATACTTGCATCGGCGAGAGTGGTCCAGAAAGGAAGCCATTGCTTGCTGCGCTTATCCTGTTACCATCCCTATTGACAAAACGCAGCGATTGCCTGGTGGCAAGCGGTTGACTGCTTCCAGATAAAAGAGGCTTGGAACAAGTACCTCTTGATATGCTCGAAGATGGCGGCCTGGGTCGTTGATGACTGCCATTGGAGAAGATTTGATGCCTTGCATCGTTGACAGTTGCAGAACCACATGTCTTGCTGATGAGCACATCAAATCGCTCAATGCACTGCATGTGAACTGAGCGAAGGACTACGGATCTGCAGTCAGCGAGAACATCGTCTCTCTAAGGCTTGTGTACTGTTCCATGCAGTCCACTACAGAAAATTTAACAATAATGTGTCATTAGTTGTTATGATATGTTAGTGTAAGGGGGTGACAGGGTAGGGTTATTCCAGCGAGACTTCTCGGATCGAGGTGGAATGATCATTAGACATCTACCAGAAAGATAGTAATGAAACGTCTGCAATATGTGAATGTTATATGTTATGTATGTCTGTCTCTCTTCCTTTCCATCATTCTCCATCCCTCTCTCTCTCTCCCCTCTCTCCCTTCCTCTCTCTCCCCCTCGGTCTCTCTCCACCTCTGTCTCTCTCCCTCCCTCTGCCTCCCTCTTCCTCTCTCTCCCTCGCTCTCCCTCTCTCTCTCTCCATCACTCTTCCTCTCTCTCTGCCTCGCTCTCCCTCTCTCCTTGTCTCCTTTCTCTGTGCCACTCTCTCCCCCTCTCCCTGTCTCTATGGCTGATGTCTGTCTTGAGAGACTGTCATCTACTGTTCCTTGTTGTGACTGCTCAACTGATGTTTATTTGCTTGTTGTAGAATGTGCGGCTGACTGCTCCAAGTGTTCTGTGGCAAACGTGTGTGACAATGACTCTTGCAAGTCACCCTTAGTTTATGACAGTACTTCAAAGACATGTAAAGGTATGTACTGCATTCTACAGTGTTTGATATTGATACACGTTCAACTTCAACATTGGTTATTTGTTGTACGTTGTGCTGGTGGTGCAACACCACTAGACAAAATGGTGTGTTGAGTTTGCAGTGATGTCCTTCC
>JAHLWY010001200.1:0-25925 GCA_020002185.1 Paraescarpia echinospica | reverse complement strand
CCTCAACACGGAAACCGCCGCCTAATTACACTTTCTGATATCTTCCCCTTTATTTCGCACACTCGACCTATAATTCATTAGCGTGACCGCTTCATGTGTATGCGTACTAGTTTCACAATTTACGAGAGCAGATCTGTGAATAATATTGAACTGCTGACGAATTATACGCACTTGAAGTAAATGCATGGCCTACTTGATTCGTTGGAAATGAATGTCTTAAATACAGATAGCTAATTATAACATTTAATACATCTGTCCGCAGTTTTGATCATGTCGTTTTGATGAAGAGACATTTGACTTGTTCCAAGTTGTGTATACTCGTGAAAGTTCTAATCGGGGCTGCTGCCAGGCATGGCGGTTGCACTAGGTGTCTTGGCGACAGAAAGACGTGATTCTCTTTTAGACACTGATACCGAGAAAGCCATCTCAGAATGAGATTGAGTAGTAAAGGAGGTCCCTTACCGCGCATGGTTGTCGCGTCGCGGAGGAAGAGGAAAGTACCCGGATGTAGGTCAAGGTAAAGTACCCGGATGTAGGTCAAGGTCAAGTACCCGGATGTAGGTCAAGGTCACGTGGCGCCCCTACCGGAATTTTTCGGTACTATAAAAGCGCCACCTAGCGGATAGTTGGTGAACTAAATATTTCCCCGCCAGAAATATAATCGCGCCCCCTGGCGGATAGTTGGTGAACTAATTATTTCCCGCCAAAACCAAAATAGCTCCCCCTGGCGGATAGTTGGTGAACTAATTAGGTCAAGGTCAAATACCCGGATGTAGGTCAATGTCACGTGGCGCCCCCTACCGAAATTTTTGGGAACTAGAATAGCACGCCACCTAGCGGATTTTTTCGGAACTGAAATATTTCCCTCCAAAACTATAATCGCGCCCCCTGGCGGATAGTTGGTGAACTAATTATTTCCCGCCAAAACCAAAATAGCGCCACCTAGCGGAATTTTTCGCTACTAAAATATTTTCCGCCAAAAATGAAAAAGCGCCCCTGTCGGATAGCTGGTGAATTAATTAATTCCCGCCAAAACCAAAGTAGCGCCCCTGGCGGATATTTGGTGAACTGAAATATTTCCCGCCAAAACTAGATAGCGCCACCTAGCGGAATTTTTCGCGACTAAAATATTTCCCGCCAAAACTTAAAAAGCGCCCCTGTCGGATAGCTGGTGAACTAAAATATTTCCCGCCAAAACTATATATCGCCACCTAGCGGAATTTTTCGGGACTAATTATGCAAGTGGTGCCATCTGATGGACAAGTTATGAACTATATGTTCGAGTACTGCAAATATTCGTGTCTCTTGCATGCTTGCGTGCAATAGAGCCCCCTGACGGGTACATCACGAACTACAAACATCATCCCCTAGTGGACAAGTGAGCGAACCACATATGAGTACTGCAAATATTCGTGTCTCTTGTTTTTCTCGTCCATAAACACCTGGTGGATATATAATCATCAACTGAAAGCACCCCTGTTAGATAAGTGGTGAACTAAATAACTACTCAGCAGTCCGCGCTTGTGTACATTCTACTCAGCAGTCCGTGCTTTTGAATTTTCTACAAGCCGTGATCTTTCGGCACGCCCACGTGACCTTTATGTTCTGTTCCATAATCTTTTCGGCACGCCCACGTGACTTTTCGGCACATTCTCTAACTATATAAGCGCGGTGTTTTACCAATCGGCCCATCATTCGTATCACGACGTCACCATGGTCAACATCATGTTGAAAACACCGAACTACCACACGCCTGCGGCCTTCAGCGACAGCGACGTAGACGAACCGTGTTGCCGACCGTTCGAAGCATCTGGCACCCGACCGCAGTCACTGGATGTCAACCGACCACCATCACCGTTGTACCACGATAGCACCAACCTCAAAACACCCAACTACCATGCGCCTGCAGCCTTCAGCGACAGCGACGTAGACGAACCAACTAGCCGACCGTTCGAAGCATCTACCAGCCGTCCACATTCAGCGTCTGTCAATCAACCAGTCGTTGCGTCAAGCCTCTACTCACCGCAACCGGAACCTCTACCCGAACCGGAGGTTGCTGTGAAACCAAAACGAGTTGAATTTTCAGGGGCCGACTCTCCCTTGTCAAACCTTTACCCTTGCAGGGTCAAAGCTTTCGGTCGGGTTTTTAATTCGGTCGAGCATGCTTATCAATACAGGAAGGCATTGTATCACGGCGACGTCGAATGCGCAGAGCACATCAAAGCTGCGAAGCATGCGCGCTTGGCAAAACGAAAAAGCAAACAGATTGGAGAGACGAGATCTGGTTGGAACGATGTCCGTGTTCACTGGATGCGACATTTGCTCCTCGCAAAGTTCAAAGCGTCAAAGGATTTGCGAGCCGTATTGTTGGCAACCAGAAATGCTGAACTGGTGGAGCGTGAATCATCGAAAGGGGGCTTTTGGGGACTTGGTCGTGGCTACAAAAAGGGACGAAACACTCTCGGAAAACTATTATGCACTGTCCGCGCTAATTACTTGTAGACACTGCGTTGTTTAATATATATAGTTCATTGCAAGCCTCTGTGTCATAGCAGTGTCGAAACAATGTTCAGTCTCTGGTTCTTACAGTTATGGAGCGCGACCTGTAAATACGTTTGTGTTGTAATAAAATGTTCAACGCTTATATTGTGTCATTTTTTGAAGTATGAGTAGTATAAGTGCCATGCATCTTAGTCTCTTTCATCAGTTGCATAAAGTATGGACACGAGGTTAGTTCATCCTTTTACTTTTATCGTTGCTGGGCCAACGGGCTGTGGTAAAACGACGTTTGTTGTCTCTTTACTACGTCATTCTGCCACACTCGTAAACTCACCGCCCGAAAAGATCACGTGGTGTTTCGGTGAATGGCAGACGTTGTATTTCACGCTCTCTACGATACATCCGAACATAGAATTTGTCGAAGGTCTTCCCGATGTGTCGTCTTTCGATCCTAAAACGAGAAACTTGGTAGTTATCGACGATCTCATGTCGGAAACGGACGAGAGGGTTACCAAACTGTTTACGAAGAAGAGTCATCATTGCAACACGTCCGTAATATATTTAGTGCAAAATGTATTTCCCAAAGGGAAAGAGAGTCGCACTATAAGTATAAACGCACAGTACATGGTACTCTTCAAGAACCCTCGCGACAACACACAAGTGGTCAACTTGGCCAAACAGATGTATCCGGGTCGAATAAAGTACATGCAAGAAGCTTTCAGAGACGCAACGTCCGTACCACACGGGTATTTGTTCGTCGACCTCAAACAGGCCACACCGGAACACTTGCGCCTGCGTACTAATATCGTTAAGGAACCAAACAAATTTCAGTACGCCTACCTTCCGAAGATATAAATAGAAGCACGCCGTGACACTCGTCATTCGTCATGTCGGCGCGAGTAAAGAGAAATGCGTTGTGCCTTTGTCTCCTCGCTAAAGCGGATCCTGCTTTAGCCAGAGCCATCATCGACAAGGGAAAACCCGATCTGGTACACAGTCTGTGCGAGTGTGCACAGAACATATTAAAAGGGAACGTATCACTAAAGAAAGATCACAAGACTAAACTGCGTCGGTACAAGAAGGACCTCAGAACCTTGGGCATCAGGAAAACCGGGCTTCATCAGAAGAAACGTATTCTACAGAAAGGTGGTTTCCTTGCGGCCCTACTAGCTCCCTTGGCTACGTCCCTTCTAGCCCCTTTGGTGACGACGTTGTTGCAGTCGTAACTACACGACTATGGAGCACACAAAGAAGATGGCGCTGATCGATCCACGTATTTTGGATAACGTTCAACTGCAACCTCCTTCGACCAGTCCTATAGGGAGTGTTCGTCATCGACATCGAAGACGTCCGGTGTCATCACGGCGCGCAGTTTATTCGGCTACACCGATGCAACACTTGCGTTGGGAACCGTATTAATAGTCTTGCACGACAGGACACCAGCATTATTACGGCATGTCTCCTCGCGTAGGTAAGAAGACGAAGCGTTCACACGATGTATTGAAAAGTATTTACTACGACACGAAACTAACCGGAAGTTACGGAGGTGTTGATGCCCTGCATCGTGCTTCACGTGCTTCACATGCTTCACGTGCATCGTCGAAAGAGGTGAAACGGTGGTTGTCGGAACAAGACACTTACACACTACACAAACCGGTGACATATCGTTTCAGGCGTAGACGTGTCGTAGTGGGTGGTATAAATCAACAATGGCAGGCCGATCTGGTAGACATGTCACGTTTGAAAAGGTACAACGACGGTCACACTTTCATTTTGACCGTGATAGACGTGTTCTCCAAGAAAGCGTGGTCTGTTCCTTTAAAGAACAAATCGGGGCCGTCACTCACGACGGCGTTTCGTCGGTTGTTAAAGGACAATGATGGCCCACTGTCATTGCAAACAGATAAAGGAAAAGAGTTTCTGAATAGGCAACTGCAAGAGTTTCTGAAAGAGAAAGGTATCCACCATTTTACGACACACAACGAAGAGACCAAGGCGTGTATCGTGGAACGTTTCAATCGTACTCTGAAGACACGTATGTGGAGATATTTCACAAAAAACCAGACGTTAAAGTACCTGGACGTATTACACCACCTAGTCGATTCGTACAACGACAGTTATCATAGAAGTATTGGAATGGCGCCATCTGAAGTGAACGTGATCAATCAAGAAGAGGTTTGGCAAAGGTTGTACGGAAATGAAGGACACGGAAAAGTCAAACCGGTTTTAAAAGGGGGCGATCACGTGCGTATCAGCAAAGTCAAGAGACAATTCAAAAAAGGTTACTTACCCAACTGGAGTGACGAGATATTTACCGTGAAAACAGTTCATCTTTCCGATCCGCCTGTTTATCGTTTGATCGATGATGAAGCCTCGCCGATAGAGGGAACATTTTACGAACAAGAACTACAGAAAGTGGTTGTGGCCAAGGATAAACTCTATCGTATCGAGAAAGTGTTGCAGCAGCGCAAGCGAGGAAGAAAGACACAGGTCCTGGTCAAGTGGGTAGGGTATTCCGACTCGTTTAACAGCTGGTTGGATAAGGCGTCACTCGTCGCGTATAAAGGTTAGTACACACCGGTCGAGCCGTCATTCGTGTCATGGAAGATACGACGGACGTTCGATTCAAAAACACAGAGCTCGAAGATACAGGAAGTAACAGCAGACGTTGGGTGTTGTTTGGAAATACGTGCCCGAAATCGGAAATCGTCTTTTTCTGCCAAATCGTCATACTGTACATCGTTATATTGGTCAGTATCTACAACCTTACTAAAGTAGACGGAAACTCTAATCTGTGGACGGCTTTGTTAAGCAGTTGCCTGGGGTACCTGTTACCTAATCCGTCTATGAAACGCGGTGAACATGTCGTCTGATTTTTACCTGACATTGCCCAGCAACGCGTCTATGGAGTTAAATCCCGACAACACGTTGACCCACTATGTCACGGCTTTGCCTCAACGCATCAGTTTAGTCGGTCAGTGGGAGTGCGGACTGGTGGAGATTCAATACCCGCACAGTTGGTACAACGTGAGAGAAGAGGAAACTTATTTTGCCGTGAAGGCCGATGGTACGACTTATGTGGTGAATATCGAGGCAGGCCACTACGATAGTCCCCAAGCGCTCATTCGTGCAATCAACAGAATCATAAAGTCACCGATAAAAGAAAAGGAAATAAAACTAAGCTACAGTGACACCACACAAAAAGTGACTATACACATGATAGAAAACATCTCATTCTCAGTGTACTCGTTGAAACTTCAGCATTTGCTAGGTTTAAGCCAGGCTGTTTACACCACACCCGAAGAAGAAGGACCAGATTATTATTACGTTAAAAAAGCCGAATCTGTGGTAGACATGGCGCAGGGTTTTTACTCCCTATACGTCTACACCGACGTTGTGGAACCACGTGTGGTCGGGGATACTGTCGTCCCTCTGTTGAGGGTTGTACCGATAGAAGGAAAACATGGAGACGTGGTGTCAAAAAGTTTCGATAATGTACAATACGTTCCCGTCTTGCACAAAGAATTTACGACCATCGAGATCGATATAAGAGACGACACGGGATGTCGCGTACCATTCGAGCGAGGTAGAGTGACGGCAACACTTCACTTTCGACGACGCAAACCATAATTTTTTGAAACATGAGTTGTAATCGTTCTTACGAAGACTACTACGTCAGACAAGTCGGTGACGGATTGCCCGTGTTTGTTGGGGCAAGTTGTTGAGCAGTTACCTAATCCGTCTATGAAACGCGGTGACCATGTCGTCTGATTTTTACCTGACATTGCCCAGCAACGCATCTATGGAGTTAAATCCCGACAACACGTTGACCCACTATGTCACGGCTTTGCCGCAACGCATCAGTTTAGTCGGTCAGTGGGAATGTGGACTGGTGGAGATTCAATACCCGCACAGTTGGTACAACGTTCGTGAGGCAGACAATAGGTTCTACCTCAATGAACAGGATCACACGGGACTCTACAACACTGCCAAAATCGAGCATGGATATTACTACAGTCCGGTCATACTGATATACAACATCAACAAAGCTCTGGCGAGGATGTCAAAGGACGGAATGAAGGCAAAATTTATCTACAGCGACATTTCTCAGCGGGTGACCTTGTACATGACACCCCACACTGTGTTCAACATACCTTTTCAGAGCGCCATGCAGTCCATACTAGGTTTTCACCCGTCCGCCGTCACCAGTCCCAAAGCAACGGATACACGCGAGGACAAGCTAGGTAAAAAAGACATAGATCTCAAGCTGTCGTCCATCGTGTATGATACACCAAATAACGACGAGTACACCTTCCGCAAAGAAGCCGATTCCGTTGTAGACATGGCGCAGGGATTTTACTCGCTGTACGTCTACACCGACGTTGTTGAATCACGTGTGGTCGGGCATACCGTAGTCCCTCTGTTGAGGCTTGTACCGATAGAAGGAAATCACGGAGACGTGGTGTCAAAAAGTTTTGATAATGTACAATACGTTCCCGTCTTGCACAAAGAATTTACGACCATCGAGATCGATATAAGAGACGACACGGGACGTCGCGTACCATTCGAGCGAGGTAGAGTGACGGCAACACTTCATTTTCGACGCCGCAAACCATCATTTTTTGAAACATGAGTCGTAATCGTTCTTACGAAGACTATTACGTCAGACAAGTCGGTAAC
The DNA here is from genome assembly GCA_020002185.1 of Paraescarpia echinospica. Classification (NCBI taxonomy): domain Eukaryota; kingdom Metazoa; phylum Annelida; class Polychaeta; order Sabellida; family Siboglinidae; genus Paraescarpia; species Paraescarpia echinospica. Next base: position 18,746 of record JAHLWY010001200.1, on the reverse strand, counting down.
GGGTTGCCCGTGTTTGTTGGTGCAAGGGTGCAACGAGGTCACGGTCTAGGTAGTTTGTTCGGTGGTCTCATTCGAAGTGCTATGCCACTCATAAAAAGAGGCGCACTCGCTTTGGGAAAAGGAGCGTTAAAGACAGGTTTGGGTGTGGCCGGTGACGTGTTGTCTGGACAGAGCATTAAAGAATCTGCAAAGAGGCGTGCGAAAGAAACCGGAAAGGACATGATCAGTAGAGTGTTGGGAAGCAGTGGACCTCCTGGCATACGCAACGCTCCTATAAAACGCAAGCCGACGAGAACCCTAGCCAGTGTCGCCAAGAGACGCAGACGACAGAAGACGCGTCGAGACGACATATTCGACTAGACATGGCTTTTGTCCACCAGTTGTCATGTGAGGGAGTCAAAAGCGAATTGGACCTATTTAGTTTACCGACGACACAAACGAGTATCGAACACGCACAGTGGATCGAGCATCGACCTGTCGCCTCGATAGGTTCGGGTGGTCCTATCGAATTCTTATTGCCCGGATCGGGAGACGATTACCTGGACGTGGCCAATACTTACCTGTTGGTGCGAGCACGTGTAGTCAAAGGAAACGGGGACGATATCGCTCAAGCTGCAGCTGTTGGACCAGTAAACAACTGGATGCATTCTCTGTTTAGTCAAGTCGACGTGTCTTTGAACGGTACCCTCGTCACACCTTCAACGAATACCTATCCTTATCGAGCGTACATAGAAACGTTACTGAGTCACGGAGCAGAAGCAAAGAAGAGTCAACTGACTAGTGCCTTGTGGTACAAAGATACGGCTGGACACATGGATGCCACCGACGACGCAAACACGGGGCTGCAAAAAAGAAAGACCTATATTTCCGGTAGTCGAATCGTCGATATGATGGGCCGTCTACACGTCGACCTCTTCTTTCAAGACCGCTATCTATTGAACGGTGTCGACGTGAAAATTCGACTAGTACAGAGCAAGGATGCTTTTGCACTCATGGGTGCTGGTGGTGACAATGCCGATTACAAGGTACGCATAGTCGAAGCAATTTTGTTTGCGCGAAAAGCTAAACTGAATCCTGCCGTACAGATGGGTCACATCAAAGCGCTACAAAAGGGAACGGCCAAGTATCCGTTGCGAAGAGTCGATTGCAAGGTATTTTCCATACCCCGAGGTGCCATGTCGCACACTCACGAAAACGTTTATTTGGGTGTCTTACCCAAGAGAATAGTCTTGTGTTGTATAGACAACGACGCATACAACGGAACATTCGCCAAGAATCCGTTCCACGTAAAACACAACAACTTGAACTTTCTTGCATTGTACGTCGACGGGCAACAAGTTCCTGCGAAACCACTCCAACCTAATTTCAACGATGGTTCCTACGTGAGAAGTTACAGTAATCTATTTGCTGGAACGGGAAAGATGTTTCAAGACGAGGGAAACAACATCAGTCGTGACGAGTTTGGCAAAGGATATACCCTGTTTGCGTTTGACATTACACCAGATTGTTGTGACGGTCCCCATTTCAATTTGGTACATAAAGGCAACCTACGAGTCGAGATGCACTTTAATCAACCTCTCGACCAAACGATCAACGTCGTCGTCTACGGAGAATTCGAGACGGTTTTGGAGATTGACCGCAACAGAAACGTCGTCTACGATTACTGATGGATACGGCACAGATAGAAAGACTCCTTGCGGCAGATGCTTACACTAGAACCGTTGTTCGAGGCGTACTACCTAAAGACGGGTTACCCACTACTCCTATGACGACCTATCCGGCAGCTTTCGTGTGCAACACTCATTCGAGCAATGAACCGGGTCAACATTGGATCTGCATGTTTATCGCAAAAGACGGACGTGGAGATTACTTCGACTCCTACGGTTTGCCACCTCGACACGACGAATTCGTGGATTTTCTACAGAGCAACTGCGTGACTTGGACTTTCAACAAGAGAACGCTTCAGAGCCCGCTGTCTAACGTGTGTGGACAATACTGTGTCGTGTACTTGCTGCACCGAAGTCGAGGCGTACCTACGAAGACGTTTGTGAACACTTTCGGGAACGATTTAGTGAACAATGACTGTCGTGTTTTCGATTTTGTTAAGAGTGCCAAGTAATGTTTGCATGTAATGTTGGCATGCACGTTCTTGTATTACCTTATTTAAGCAATAAAAAAGTCGACACCATATGTGCGTTTGTGAAATGCTTTATTCAGACACCCAAGATACGATTTTTTTTTTATTTGAATATTTCACATATAATATATCTTGCACACTGTTCCTGTAGATTTCAAATCGGTAAAGCTAATAAGGTTCCCAACGTGTGATTTGCAAAGGTGTCGCCGAATGAGCTGCGCGCCGCGACGATGCATGTCGTCTACGATTCCGATGACGACCACTGTCAAACGGAATGCTGGTTTCCTTTGATATGTCGCCGTCCACTGACGCTGTCTGCATGTAAAGCCAACGATCGAGATTACCCACTAAATCCATTGGCGTGTTGACATCCTTTAGACCACGAGCAAAGGTTTCCCATCCCACCGGTTCAAACGACTTCCGTTTTCTCAACACGTCATTCACAAGGTCCACGATATTACTTCCGGGAACCGCCTTGTTTCTGTACATCATCTCGCCACGATCATTCCAACTTACGGCCCCTTTCATTTTATCGAGTAGTCTTCGTGCTTTCTGCTTCATAGTTTTTGGAACGCTGTCGATGATTTCGTTTTCGATACTCTCCTTTTCGACGACTTCATTTTCGTTAGCAGGTTGTACTTTGTTTTTCTCTTCACTGGGAATTTTTTCGATGACCACACGCACGGGTTCTTGGATACGTTTGTCGGAAAGATCGTTGTACCGATTCAACACCTGGTTATACAACATAACTTTTTCCCTCTCGTGTATATCGTTTCGTTCTAGTATGTCTAGCATTTCATTGTCGAGTCGTTGCAAGACCCTTTCGATAGGGTTAGCAGTCGAAGGACGTTGCGGTTGAATGTTTTCCAAAATACGGGGATCGACCAGGGCCATCTTCTTTGTGTACTCCATGGTCACCTGAGATGGAGACGGGAATGTCGAGCTTGTTGAAGGAACCGTAGGTACATGTGTCATAGTGGGCCCCGAGACAAGTGAATCCAGTGACGTGGTGTTTGTCAATCGTCCACCGTGAATGGAGGCAATGTGCCGTTTCAAGTTCTCCCGACGTGAGAAATGTCTCTTGCAATTTGGGCACTGGAACGGTGATGGTGTGGACTTGTTGGCAGCCAGTAGAACAGTAGATAAGCTCATGATGTAGGTGTTTGTGGTTCAAGTGCAAGCAAAGAAATGAATGGCGAGATGAATTGAACGCACTAAAATACGAAAATGTTACCACGGTAACATGTTGAAAAGATAAAATGTTAGAAAAGCGACGAAGGGAGGGCGTGAGTGAGTGAGGGCTTGTGTGATTGAATGAGTGAGTGAGTGAGTGAACAGATACGCAGGGTGAGTGAGTGAGTGAGTGAACAGATACGCAGGGTGAGTGAGTGAGTGACAGTGAGTGAGATGAGTGAGTGAGTGAGTGAGTGAGTGAACAGATACGCAGTGAGTGAGTGAGTGAGTGAGTGAGTGAGTGAGTGAACAGATACGCGAGTGAGTGAGTGAGTGAGTGAGTGAGTGAGTGAACAGACACGAAGGATGAGTGAGTGAGTGAGTGACGCAGGGTGAGTGAGTGAGTGAGTGAGTGAGTGAGTGAACAGACACGAAGGATGAGTGAGTGAGTGAGTGAGTGAGTGAGTGAACAGACAAGAAGGATGAGTGAGTGAGTGAACAGACATGAAGGATGAGTGAGTGAGTGAGTGAGTGAGTGAACAGACAAGAAGGATGAGTGAGTGAGTGAGTGAGTGAGTGAATGAGTGAGTGAACAGACACGAAGGATGAGTGAGTGAGTGAGTGAGTGAGTGAACAGATACGCAGGGTGAGTGAGTGAGTGAGTGAGTGAACAGACAAGAAGAGTGAGTGAGTGAGTGAGTGAGTGAGTGAACAGACAAGAAGGATGAGTGAGTGAGTGAGTGAGTGAGTGAGTGAGTGAGTGAGTGAGTGAGTGATTTGAGTGATTTGTTAATCGGGACTTAGACGAGTACCTTTACTTGTGAAGTGTAAGACACGAAAAAAGACGCAAGCTAAGGTTTGCACATTTTATTACAACACAAACGTATTTACAAGTCGCGCTCCATAACTGCAAGAACAAGATACTAGACATTAATACAGTCTTGCAAAGTTTAATCGTGTACAAGACAACACCGCACCTCACTACTTCAGTCTTGCCTGCCATACGGCGAGGAGCCCTTGTGGGTCCAACAAAGTCGGTTCGGATACTCGGTTGCGGTATTGTTCCAGACAGTCAACCAGTCTTTAATCACTACAGTTGAATTAATGTCACCAAAGGTCTCATAAAATCACAAGACAGATTTACAGATCATCCTCCATTACTGCCAGAACAATTTGCTTTAATTTGTTTCGCCACTCCTCTGAAAACGGCTCTTGCAACCAACTCCCGATAGCACACAAGTGATCGGACGTCAGGTCGGATAACTTCAAACCCGCGTCTAACAAAACACTCAACCAGTCTTTCATCACTGCAGTCGAATTAATGGCCTCCACAGCCTCGTCAAAGTGCATATAAATTAGAATGTCATCGGGTAACATACAATCGTGATGAAATTGACTAGGATCGTCTATCTCGCAAGCGAGACACTGTCGTCTCGAGAGTTCAACGATGGCACATGCTATGTGACGTGCAATCGTCTTCTTCATTTCCATCGCCGGAAACTCAAGCGTAAAGTTCGGACCAGTGGCGACAGGAGCGGCAGTTGTCACATTGGTTGCGTGAGTAGAAATTGCCACATCGTCAGGAGCGGAAGTTGTCACATTGGTTGCGTGAGTAGAAATTATCACATCGCCAGGAGCGGAAGTTGTCACACCGGTCGTGTCGGCGGAAGTTGTCACATCGGCAGGGATGACAGCAGAGAGAGGCTGAAACAATACGGAGCCTAGTGTATCACCTCCACGCGAGTGACGTTGAAGTTTGTGTAAGTATCTCGTCGAGTTTTCTTTATGGTGAGAGACACACGAGTACCCGTCAACGAGTTCAGTTTGTAAGTCTGCATCGTTTCGTCCATACCAGCAAACGTCTCGGCATTCACGTCAAGGAGAGGAGCCATACACTGGTCGAATAAAGTCAGCCATATAGATCGACCCGTCGCTGTCTCGACAAAGCACATGCGCACCACGAAATGCACGTCAGAAGCAACGTAACCGTGTCGTTCGCATTGCAAATGTCCCCTATCGTCGGTAATCATACGCTTCTTGCAGTACCTGCACCCGATGTACAAGGGAGTGTGCTGGCGTACTCTATCGATGAGGAGCCCTCTGATCTTGATAACGGCGTCGGCGCTTACCGTTGCTTCTAGAGCCGAGATGTCCACGACGTCCACGACGTCTGGTTCCGACGGCACGGAAGGACGGTTGATCACCGGCATGATGGGTCGGCTCGTCGGCTCGTCCTCGTCGCTCGAGTCTGCCGCATTGTGAGGTCGGTAGTAGGGTGTCTTCAACATGATGATGATGTTAACAGTGCTGTCGTCGTGATACGAATGACGGTCCGATTGGCAAAACACTGCGCTTATATAGTTAGAGAATGTGCCGAAAAGTCACGTGGGCGTGCCGAAAGATCACGGATTGTAGAAAATTCAAAAGCACGGACTGCTGAGTAGAATGTACACAAGCGCGGACTGCTGAGTAGTTATTTAGTTCACCACTTATCTAACAGGGGTGCTTTCAGTTGATGATTATATATCCACCAGGTGTTTATGGACGAGAAAAATCAAGAGACACGAATATTTGCAGTACTCATATGTGGTTCGCTCACTTGTCCACTAGGGGATGATGTTTGTAGTTCGTGATGTACCCGTCAAGGGGCTCTATTGCACGCAAGCGTGCAAGAGACACGAATATTTGCAGTACTAGAACATTTAGTTTACAACTTGTCCACAAGATGACACCACTTGTATAATTGTAGTTCGACAAAATTCCGCTAGGTGGCGATATCTAGTTTTGGCGGGAAATATTTTAGTTCACCAGCTATCCGACAGGGGCGCTTTTTAAGTTTTGGCGGGAAATATTTTAGTCGCGAAAAATTCCGCTAGGTGGCGATATCTAGTTTTGGCGGGAAATATTTTATTTCACCAACTATCCGCCAGGGGCGCTATTTTGGTTTTGGCGGGAAATAATTTGAGTTCACCAACTATCCGTCAGGGGGAGCTATTTTATATTTTGGCGGGAAATAATTAGTTCACCAACTATCCGCCAGGGGGCGCGATTTTGGTTTGGCGGGAAATAATTAGTTCACCAACTATCCGTCAGGGGGAGCTATTTTATATTTTGTCGGGAAATAATTAGTTCACCAACTATCCGCCAGGGGGCGCGATTTTGGTTTTGGCGGGAAATATTGTCCACAATATGACACCACTTGTATAACTAGTACCGAAAAATTCCGATAGGGGGCGCTGTTTTAGTTAATCAACTATCCACCAGGGGAGCTATTTTAATTCAACTATCCGGCAGGGGGCGCTGTTATAGTTTTGGCGGGAAATAATTTTTTGGCGGGAAATATTTAAGTATCAGAAAATTCCGATAGGTGGAATATTTTAGTTTCGAAAAATTCCGCTAGGTGGCGCTATTTTAGTTTTGGCGGGAATATTTTAGTTCCGAAAAAATTCGCTAGGCGGCGTGCTATTCTAGTTCCGAAAAATTCCGGTAGGGGGCGCCACGTGACCTTGACCTACATCCGGGTACTTGACCTTGACCTACATCCGGGTACTTTACCTTGACCTACATCCGGGTACTTTGCACTTGCACCGCGGCGCGACAACCATGCGCGGTACTTAACCTCTATTACTACTCCCGTACCAGGCCTATATCGACACGTTGTTGAGCTACGGAGCGGATGCCAAGAAGACCCAGCTCGACGGTGGTCTGTGGTATAAGGACACCAACGGACAGATGGACACGGTCGGGGAAGATTACGAAGGGTATCACCATCAGCGTGAAAACATCTCGAAGAGTCGCGAAGTGCAGTTGCTGGGGCGCCTGCACGCGGACGTGTTCATGCAAGACCGGTACCTGCTGAACGGCTTTGACGAAGTTCCGTCTGGTACGAAACAAGGACACTTTGGCGCTCATGGCGAGAGGTGCCAACCCGAGCAAAATCTTGCTGACGGAGACGTTTTTGGAGGTGAGAAAGGCCAAGGTGAACCCGGCCGTACAGCTAGGACACATCAAGGCATTGACGAAGGGGACGGCCAAGTGCCCGCTACGTCGAGACAACTGTAAGATGTTCTCGATCCCGCAGGGGACCATGTCTCACACTCACAAGAACGTCTACCTCGGCGTGCAGCCAAAACGGGTGGTCCTGCGGACCACTACAACGGGACCTAAAATAAAAACACATTCAATGTGAAGCACAATGACATAGATTTCCTCGCCCTCTACGTGGACGAACGTCAGGTACCGAGAAAGCCGCTACAGCCAAAGGTCGCCGAGATCCTTACGTCAGAAGCTACCTGAACCTGTTCGCGTCGACCGGTAAAGCATACGAGAACGAAGGCAATGACCTGACACGTGCCGATGTTTGTGCCGGCTACGCATTGTTCGGTTTCGACCTTTCACCTGATTGTTGCTGTGGTGACCATTTCAACGTCGCGCGCAAAGGCAAACTGCGAATGATGTTACTTCGCCACGGCACTACCACGGACGGCGAACGTCGTCGTGTACGGCGAATCTGAGACGGTGCTGGAGATCGACACGAACGGCAACGTCGTGTACAAATACTGAGGATGGACACGTTCCAGCTGATGCGTCGCCTGGCGATCGACCCGTACACTAAACAGGTCGGCGTACTGCCTAAAGAAGTAATTTTTATATAGTTTTTTGAGATTTTTTTATAGTAAATGATATTTGTATGTGCTCGTCTAAACAATGCCACAATTTAATACCATACACAGATATGCCCCTGTTCAATCATTTATATGAATGAGTATCTACTATCTTGCTATATATATTGGTGATATTTGTGTACGAATAATCTTCGCTCATTAATTGCACCATGGCTGAATTCTTCCCAGAGAAGTCGAGATGGTGTTTGACTGAACAGGTCTGACAGGGAGTAAAGTGTAAAGCGCTTTGCAGTCTTAGCTACTGGACACTGCGATATATAAGAATGTACCAGACCTGCCTACCCCAAAAACGTCCTGCCAGTAATCTGTCTTTCCATTTACACTGACTTTCAGAAATATAGGCCGGCTGTCAGTAATAGTTTCAGAACAGTGTCATATATTGTCAGGAAAAGAACACCACTGTCAGTAATACATTAATACTGTGACTATGATGATAGTTGTACCCAAACCATAATAGTATCTAATAAACTGTGAGGTGTTTTGAAGCGTCCAGTTAACAAGGCAAGGTAGATGTTCATAACCAGCATTGGTGGAAATCAAACGTGAAGAAGCGTAACTGCATCTATACACTATAGGCAAAGCTAATTTACAATGACTAGAACTGTTTTATTATCTTTTCAAGTCACAGTTTAAGCAACTGAAAGAACCTCAATAATGTTATGTTGTTTAATACTAACTATTGTAATTCTGATTTTATGTGTCTTTCAAAAACAGCTTGCTGACTCAAGCAAAATTCCACATTACTGCAAATTCTAAGTTCAGAATTAATAGGTGCAAGTTGAATGCATGTCGAAATTTACACTGCACATTGTTGCGACTAGGGCACTTGTGTGGTTCCCTCATTCAACATCATCTCACGCCTATTTATATTACGAAAATATGGTGTCTTAGCGCATTTTTGTAGCGACCCCGCTTGCACTAGTCTGCACCGCTCCGGTCGTGCGTTACCGCATCGCGCTCATAAAATGAGCGATAGAGGCGTATGTTGCTGCAAACCGCGGCGCTATTTATGCCTCAAAAGTGCTCTAAAACGCAATATTCTTAAAAGTAAATAAGCCTGGGATAATGTTGAATAACATAACTAACGCACTGACCTGAGCCATCAAAGTTAGGCAAAACTCAAGTTATAATGGTGAAATCGAGGTGGGTCCGGATTCTACACAAGTCACAAGTGCCGCGACTAGTTCTGTTCACTGTCCATACGAAACATGTCTGGTTAGAGTGCCGTCAGTATACTGCTGTTATAAACTTTTGCAGCACACGTTTCTTCTTGGCTGGTGGTGGTGCCATTTCGATTTCTGCTATCATTTCGTGCCGTGTGACTTCGTTTTGTTTGAGCGCGGAAATGTGAATTTATTGTAACACTGTTTCTTATTGGTCAGATTACGACCAAAAGCAGCGAATGAAAAACCATGTATATATGCTGCCACCTGTTGAATATAGTGGAAGCTAAATTTGAGGAGCACAGAAGTGATTGACGATCATTGTGATAAAGAAAGAATCCGTAATATTTTCACCCCTCGCTGTAATAATAATAATTTGAGGTGTGTTTCCGGAATGATTCCGGACAATCCGGAATGGTAGGCATGTCTGATGTACCTTTACATTTTACATGTTTAGTCGTTAATACAAAATAACACAATTGAAATCCGGTTACATGAGTTGAGTTACTTTTGAACTATTTTTAATTATAGTAGATTTATGCGAGAATGCATCGTTTTATATCGCATTCGGTTAATCAACTTAGGCTGCATTCGTAGCTGTGTTTTTTCTCAATTCAATTCTTTATTTCCAATTGAGAATACAACATACAACATATACACATATTACAGTTGACACAGTTCAAAATGGAAAGAGGGCAAATATAAGCTCATTGCTTATTATGCACTTTCCCCGACATCATTATAACATGGTCATAATCACAGTGTCAGTAACATAAAGAATATGCTATTGCTAAAGTGAGACCACTACTACATTTATGCTTCCAAATATTTTCTGAACCTTAACAATAACAAAATTAATTACATAATTGATACTCTTCAATTAAGTAATTTTTATATAGTTTTTGAGATTTCTTATAGTAAGTGATCTTTTTATGTGCTCGTAAACAATTCCACAATTTAATACCATACACAGATATACACTTAGCCTTTAACGTTGTTCGGACATCAACATGTTTTAGTTTATTTCTTTGGCGTGTTACATAGGTTGTAGTATATTTGGCATTAAAAAAGAATTGAAGGTTATCCGGCAACAAATTATCATTAGTTTTAAAAATTGCGATAGAAATGTTTAATTTTATTAAGTCATAAAGTTTAAGAATGCCTAGATCATAAAATAATGTATTAGTATGACTGTATTCTTATTACATATTATTCGTACAACTTTTTTTATAAAATATAAACATCGTTAATATATGCTTTATACGCATTTCCCCACACTTCGCAGCAGTACGATAAATACAAGAGAAATAATGAACAATATAGTATAAAAAGCGACTTTTTATGTAATAAATATTTTGCCCTGTATACAATGGCAATAGTTTTTGTTAGTTTAGACATGATCATATTTATATGATCTTTCCAGCTAAGCTTTTCGTCTATTAAGTCCCCTAAGGCTTAGTAACATATACTCTCAATAGTTGTATATTGATTTTTATATCAATATTTGTTGTCGTACTATAGTTGGTAAACAACATGTAGTTTGTCTTAGCAACGTTTAAGGATAATTTATTAACTGAAAACAAGATATGTAGCTTTTGTAGTTCATTGCTGACAACTTTAATTAGCTGGGTTGGATCTTTCCCAGAACAAAATATATTCGTATCATCCGCGAAAAGGATGAATTTTTGTATATCTGAACAATTACAGATATTATTTATGTATAGTATAAAATAATAGTAATACATCTGAACTGCAGTCATCTATGCTGACATACTGTAGTCCTGTTATGCAAGTAACTTTTCAGCCACTCGCTGGCCATCCCTGTGATACCATAAGCCTCGAATTTTCAGAGTAATAATCTAATAAATTATGATCAATTGTAGCAAATGCTTTTTTAATTTTTTATTTCGCTTGGTCTAAGGCAGCAGTAATATTTTCAGTTAGTTCTAACAGAGTCATTGGAGTTGACATATTTGTCCTAAACCCATACTGGCTGCTACTTAAAATTTCATACTTTTCTATAAATGTATCTAGCCTAGAATTAAATCATTTTTTATAAAAAAAAATAAAAAATGCGTAAGTAGAAATACTGGTCTATAGTTAGTAAAACATTCTTTCCCCAGCCTTAAATATAGGAATTACTTTGACTATTTTCATTTTACTTGGAAATACACCAGTACTAAATGATTTGTTACATATATATGAGTAAATGGTATTACAACATTATACATTTTCAACAATTATAATATCAACATTGTCATAACCTGTAGACTTTTTGTTTTTACAACTGGTAACAGTATTCATCACTTCCTGTTCTTCTACCCCAGCTAAGAAAATGGTGTTGGGGTTTGTATTTTGTAAAATATCAAGCACACTTGTATTTCCATTTGGTACTCTTACGTTTTTTGCAAGATTTGGTCCAACATTTACGACAAAATCTTTGAACCCATTAGCAATATGTGTTGTATTTCTGGTCAATCTACCATTGCTAATGAAAGAGTTTGGGTAACATGACAGTAGTTGTCGTTTCTTTATAATTTAATTTAAAATTTTCCAAATACCCTTATACATAATATTTTTCTTTAACTAACAATTTATTGTAACTCTTTTTCACAAAATCTAAGAATAGAAGTCAGTTTATTTTTGTAAGTTGTATATTTACATATTTTGTTGTTCTATATCGCAAAAACTGTTTGTACAAATTATTTTTCTTTTTACAAGCATTGCGCAACTCTAGCGAACCAGGGTTTGCTCTTCGAGATAAGTGTATTTGTGCACATTTTCTTAATTGGACAATTCTTATCGTATGCGGGTGAATATGTCTGTAAAATTAGTGTAGGCTGTATCTGCATTAAAACCGTATCCCAGTTTACTGCAGAAAGATAGCTGTTAAAGGATTCTATGCAATCATCACCCAGTTTTCTGATACATCTGTATTTTTTTTCAGTGATTCTATTTATATGTGTACAATTACAAACACAAAATACAGGTAAATGATCAATAATATCATTTATAAGTAACCCGTTAGTAATACTACTATTCAGTTAATTTGTGAAAATGTTATCAATTAAAGTTGCACTGTAATCTGTAATTCGGCTCGGCTTGTTAATTAAGGGATATATACCAAGACTAAACAACATATCCACAAAATGTGTTGCACCATTGTTGGTATTATATTTCAAAAGATCTATATTGAAATCACCACATAATTAAATATTGTTTTGTTAGTGTTCCTAACTGTCTTGATCATTCTTGAACATTGCTGCAATGTCATCATGCCAAACAATGTCATCACAGTGTGACCTTTGTTTGTGGTATCTGCAAGTAAATGTTGAGATATCATGAGTGTGCATTTTTTGTCACATCTTGTCATTTATAAGGTGTAGAAAGTGTCTTCATGTAATAATATAATGATTGTCTATATTGACATGTTAAATACATAAACCATGGTTATCCGAATGTTACTTAAGTGACTTCTAAGTGACACTCACACACACACACACGACACACACATTTGCACGCACGCGCACACACATAATAAGTAATATATAAAACCATGCAAAGAGGGTCTAAGGCCTGTGTAAATGAAAGATTTGGCACACATCTATGGAACGGCTATTGGTATTGCTCTGAGCATAAATAGCTTGGGCCCCTGACAGACAGACAGTATTTATTTAACCATCATACGCATATAAAATACAACATACTAGACACAGTAAGGTCAGGGAGGCTCCCATTAAGACAATTATACATCACTATCATGGGAGCCACCCTACTAATGTCATATAAGTAATTATATGACTATCAGATTATCACGTGATCAACTACACTTGCATACATATATGTGTATACATAGCGTATATAAAACATTAATTTAAACAAATGTCAATCATGTCTGATTTAAGAATGACAAATATAACAATTAGGAATGTGACAGCAGGATTGAATCTTCAAGTAATTTTTTGTATAATAAGAATGTCACCTTAGTTAAACTTGACAGACATTAGAAAGTACCTTCTTGCTGAACTGGTCAACACAAGCCATGCGGATCTTCTCAGGCGTTGCCGGACTGTCCAGTCGGAACGGTTCATCGAGTCCAACTTGACGACGGGCGGCCATGATGGCATTCTTGACGGCAAAGAAGACGGAGGAAGCGAGAAACAGAGCGGGCTCACCAATACCCTAGAGGGGCAACATACATCTCAGTCAGGTATAATAATAAGGTAACTTCTTTTGTGCATAAATCCTCAGAACCCAAGCTCAGAGGTGAATCAATAAAGAACGGTTACCACGTAGTCAATCTCAGAATTGATAAGTCATATTAAAGTCGTCAAGAGATGGATCAATATGCTAGGGAGCTAAGGTGGATATGCAAGGTTATAACGATAAGTCTTTAAATAACGTCAATATCTTAGAGGGGCATGAGACATCTCACTCACATGTCTCTGTGACTTTGACACAATGACCAGATCTATATCAGAGGTACCCCAGAGTGAGTGCCATTGTGATGTGACAGTCAAGTTGTACATTGTAGCTCTCATCATTTCCAACACAATGACCAGAATCAGTAGCAGTGAGTAACAGGTGACCACTAACCTAAGGCAACATAGTCTGCTCTTGGACAAGAGCTGTTAGACCCACCACACGTATTCAGGCATGAAAACCACAAATGAATAAATACATAATTATTATGAATCATTATTTATTATTATTACTAAAATTTATATAGCACCATATGTCCAGGACCAGCCCATTCATTGGGGTGTACACACATCACAAAACATACATAGAAAAGTTTAAATAACAATGATACAGGTACATATATTAAATTACGATTAATAACACTAGGTATATTGCATTACAAAAATACATATAAATAAATGAAGAACGTTACAAATCATATAAATTTCGCAGAAAACTATGTACTAATTTATATGATTATATATAAGTTACCTTGGAGGAGTAGATGGCGTGAGGGTTGGACATGCCCCTCAGCAGAGACACATTGAACTCAGACGGAATGTCACTGAAGCGAGGAATCTGATATGTGCTTGGACAGTTTGTACACAGACGACCCTCATTAGACCACTTCACTTCCTCCAGCACAAACAGGCCATAGCCCTAGATGCAATGAAGACAGTGGACAATTGCTACAAGGGACATGTATGGACTTGGTCAGATGGATCATTATGTCTGACGTTTCTTATAACCAAGTGTACATACAACTGCACAAACCAGAACTGATGTTTCAAAGTTGTTAACTTTTAAATGGATAAGAGTGTCCACGTAAAAGTCACAACTTAGAAATATCAGTTCTGGTCTGCATAGTGTTATGTACCCTTGCCCACTGAGTGTAAATAACATTATATTTAAGGAACCGTCTGACCAATTCTTACATCGGAAGTCCTTATAGATTCCGAAGCATTTCTCAGAACTTTGATGTCCGATACCAGACAAAATTAGTTTCATCTGGATTCTCCTCCCCCCTCCCTGAAATGAAAATGTGTAAACATTGATGACTCCAATATATTAACAGTGTTGGTTAGAAGCGTAAAATATCGATGTCCGATGCCAAATGAAAGTGCCTCAGACCTCCAAACAAAAGTAACTGTCTCTGATATTAGACCTTGATGTTCTGAGATTATCCCATATTCAACCATAAAAATAAAATATTAAATACAGCAAATAATATTATATATGGACTCTTATAGCGAATGTACACTGTATTCTATGTTCATGATACATGCTTTTTTCACGTACATGACAGTAATTTGTATTTTACTCATAATAAAACTTAGCGTGCTTTATTTTATTCTGTTTACACCACATCATACTGATACACCATGGCAAAGGTTGTAATATCAAGTAAAATAACAAGGCTCCATTTCTATGGGATGCAAATGGTGGCAAATGACCAAGAAAGGTGGAGACAGATTGTAAGATCATCGACTGAGGTGCCTTAGGCCCACCCATGGGAACGAGATGATACGAAGCACCTGGTATTTGAAGTTTACTGTTACGATACGGATACATCGAAAATATGCAAGAACTAAAAATACTATTTTATAATTTTCACATTATCATGTTATTATAATTCAATTTGTTATGTAAACTAATGTTCATATATTCTGTAACTACTGTTTTGAAACGGGAAAGCAAAAAGGCATATATGTATTGTTGTGGAAATAAAAAATATATAATGTACTGTATACAAAAAAAGGTAAGTTCTTATATAGTGCAGTATCCAGCCCTCAGGACTGCTCAAAACGCTTTACATTTTACTTAATGGCAGACCTTTTTAATCAAACACCATCTGAACTTCTCTGGGAAGCATACAGCCATGCTGCAATTAATGTGCAACAAGTATTCATACACAGATATCCACCACTGTCTACATCATAGTTATTGTACAATACCTGCATGAAAGCGCCCTCTATCTGGCCTATGTCTATGCCGGGATTGAGACTGCGCCCAACATCCATGACGATGTCTGATCTCAGCACCTGGTGGCAGTAAGTATAACTATAATCATTCGACAGTACAAACGCAATGTATAACTGGCAATTTAATTACAATGAGCAATTACTCAACATACAATATTGTTGATATCAATAGGTATACA
Source organism: Paraescarpia echinospica (assembly GCA_020002185.1). NCBI lineage: Eukaryota > Metazoa > Annelida > Polychaeta > Sabellida > Siboglinidae > Paraescarpia > Paraescarpia echinospica. The sequence goes on along the minus strand of JAHLWY010001200.1, from coordinate 2,966 downwards.
TTTTGCAAATAAAGATATCTGTAATGGGAATTATTGCATAAACTATTGCAGTAATGATTGAACTCAAAACACAACTGGTTGAAATTGTCTGATCACATTATGCATGTAAGCAATGTGGTGTGTAATAACTTATGGTGGTTAGTTGTTAGACGCATGGTAGATGCTTCTGTTGGGACTAAATTATTTGTTGGAAATAAAATGATTGACTGACTCAAGCTCATTGCTGAGCTAAAGATAAAGACGACCATTATAAGTCCAAAGTTTAAGTTTACATTAAATGTTTTGGAATGTCTAAATAATGAAGGTACCTGATTATATTTTCTCACTTAAATGACACATAATCATCACAATTTAAGTGTTTTGTTGATTGGCAATGACGTTATATCCAGTTTCTGTTCATAAACTGTTAAGAAAGCTCTTAGGGAAAGTGATCTGTGACACAGACATAGTGTCACTGCAGGGAATCAGTGATGTCACTGTCTGCTCAGTGTATCTCACACACCCGACTGGGAATTAATTCCGGCTGCTGGGAGCAAAATCAAGTGGGTCTGAGACAGAGACTATCAGTCTGTTAGTCCACGACACGTTACACATTTACCCAGTGTGGGATCATTTACTTCCCTAGCAGAGACGCTGAATAGATGGAACAAAAAACTCTTCTGAAGGGCAAGGTAGGGTGAACAAAATTATTCAAGTTTCCAAACAGTGGCAGGTGATAAAATGCTGACAATATGTCCGTCACTCAAGAGCAGATACTAACCAAGTGATCACCCGTGAGACAGTCAATCTCAACCTCGGAGCAGCAAGCCCCGTACGTATAGTACAGGTAAGCTCTCCCAGAATTAGTCTTCCAATCATAGCTTAGTCCTGGGGTCCTTTAAAAGAGATCAATATATCATCGTTCTACACATGTATACTGATCAAAAAGTGATCATCCATTGATTCATTTAACTAATGGTGACAGGTTTCTATTCTGGATAACAATGACGTATAATTTATACACTATTAAGGGTGCAACAACACTATATTAGATGATTAATCAGGGGAAACAAGACGTGATCCAATTTAGGGAATAATGACATTTTTATACAACATTTTAAAGCATGACAGCAATCTGGATCTTTAAGAGATTTTCTTTTGTGTGTGATTAATTAAAATTAAGACAAGTGGATGTATATAGACCTATGTACAACAAGTGGGACATGTAAGTATTTAATATATATATATATAAGCCTAACGGCAGCATAGGTTGACTGCTCCATTATGAGAGATAGGATATACAACCTTCGAGAAAACGTCTCTCAAAATCACCAAAAAGATTTTTTCGGATGCAAATATTGATTGATATCACTACATATCTGGATATCCTATGTATACTAACAGTTCAAATTTTTAAATAAAAGATATTGTCTATGCAACCAGGGATAAAATCTTTATGCAGACCGGCTGTGGTCTTCTTAAAAAAGTATACTGCTGTTAGGAGTATATATATTTATATATAAATATATAACATATACTAATATAGAACACACAAATTTCTGTGACTTTTTATAACAAAATTGCACTCACTTGTAAAATCCAGTAGCTGAGAGACTGACTCGATCAAAATAAGCAGCAATGACCTGAAACAGACACATGACAATATACAGACTGACATGGTCCACGTAGGCAGCAAGGACATGAACACATGACAATATAGAGAGATTGACATGGACCACGTAGGCTGCAAGGAGCTGAACACATGAAAATATAGTGAGACTGACATGGATCACATAGGCAGCAAGGACCTAAAACCGACACATGACAATATAGAGACTGACATGGATCATGTAGGCAGCAAGGACATGAAACACACATGACAATATAGAGACTGACATGGTTCATGTAGGCAGCAAGGACATGAAACAGACACATGACAATATAGAGACTGACATGGTCCATGCAGGCAGCAAGGACCTGAAACACACCCATGACAATATAGAGACTGACATGGTCCACGCAGGCAGCAAGGACCTGAAACATACACATGACAATATAGAGACTGACATGGTTCATGTACGCAACAAGGACATGAAACAGACAAATGGCAATATAGAGACTGACATGGTCCATGCAGGCAGCAAGGACCTGAAACACACACATGACAATATAGAGACTGACATGGTTCATGCAGGCACAAAGGACCTGAAACACACACATGACAATATAGAGACTGACATGGTTCATGAAGGCAGTAAGGACATGAAACAGACACATGACAATATAGAGACTGACATGGTCCATGCAGGCAGCAAGGACTTGAAACACACATGACAATATAGAGACTGACATGGTCCATGCAGGCAGCAAGGACTTGAAACCCACATGACAATATAGAGACTGACATGGTCCATGCAGGCAGCAAGGACTTGAAAGACTCATGACAATATAGAGACTGACATGGTCCATGCTGGCAGCAAGGACTTGAAACACACATGACAATATAGAGACTGACATGGTCCATGCAGGCAGCAAGGACTTGAAACACACATGACAATATAGAGACTGACATGGTCCATGCAGGCAGCAAGGACTTGAAACACACATGACAATATAGAGACTGACATGGTCCATGCAGGCAGCAAGGACTTGAAACATACATGACAATATAGAGACTGACATGGTCCATGTCGGCAGGAAGGACATGAAACATACACATGACAATATAGAGACTGACATGGTCGTTGCAGGCAGCAAGGACTTGAATACATTGCAATATAGAGACACTGACATGGTCTATGCAAGCAGCAAGCAGTAGCAGGAAGGGTGATAGAAGTACAGAAACCATTGCCTCAGTAATGGAAGTTTCACATTTGATATGGTATGTGTAGATGTCTCTCTGCATGAATGTATACAAATTGTATGAAATTTGTGTTCTAGAAACATATTTATTATGCCTCGCCATAAGATTATTGTTTGGATCTCGC
>JAHLWY010001199.1:0-25931 GCA_020002185.1 Paraescarpia echinospica | reverse complement strand
CGTCGGTGCAATGTCGCCAAGAAGCCAATGGCCTTTGCCTTGGCATCTCCGGAGCCCCCGGGCACTTGCATCTGCGTCAGATGCAGGACATATGCTGGATATCCCTTCACAAGGGCCTGCAGTGCCTTCAGCAGATGTGGCAACCAGCGAGTGCCACCGACACGTGGTGGAAGGGCACATGGCAGAGACAATGTGTCTAATGCTGCCTTCAAGTTGCTACGGTTCAGTGGCGAGTGATGGTAGAACAAGTAGAGGCTCAGGAGGAGACCGCTCAACTTTGTGTACATGGGCAACCGACACAATGCGTCCTTATATGCAAGTTCCAGGCGATGCGCATAGCAGTGGATTGCTTGCAGACACGGCTGCTCATTTCGGAAGAGCGTGGCGACACCGTTGGCTGATCCGGTCATAACAGCGGCGCCATCACTGCCGAATCCGACAAGCTTCTTCATGAGTGTCTCTTTCGGGATGTGGAGGTAGCGCTCCACGACACCGTCAATTGCCCGCTTGATTGACGGAGCATCTGCCTTGCCGACGTTCTCAATACCAGCGAAGGCAGTAGAGACGACACCATTCACTGCATACCTCACGTACACTATCTCCGCTTCCGTGATGGACGCATCTGTCGTACCGTCACTGATGAGGGCGAGAAAGTGAGCACTCTCCAGGTGCTGTGCGAGGTGACGGCGCTCAACCTCAGCGATGGCACGCACGAACTGCTTGCATGCCTTGTCATTCCGATAAGTGTTCCCCACATCAAGGCCCTTCTGTGCGTCCAGGGTACACTGCCACACATAATCTGTGAACGGACGCCGGTGCTTTGCTATCGCGTGACAAGTCCTGAAACATCCAATGCAGGAAATATTAAATATCATAGTATTAAGTAAATACTGAGTATAGTCACAACATAACCTTCCTCAGCAAACAGTGAATACTAAAAACATCCTCGCTTTCAAAACAAAACTTGACGAAGATTTGAAGATGGGCAGGTTTAAATTTTAATAAAAGCACAAAAATCACAAGACAAGCCACGTTCTCAAAACCAAAAATATGATGCATAAAGGCGGGAAATACAACACTAAATAGTATTACTTTTGAACCCGAAGATCCAGGCAAGTTATAACACAGATCTACATCAAATGCAAATTAATAATTTCCCATGGCATTGTTTACTGCACGGCACGCTTGAAATGAGAGATAACAGAGAAATGAGGGATAATAATTTAAACCATATAGTGCTAACCCTAACAAAGTACAATCAAACACAATATTTTTTTACATTTTATAACATTATATCACATGGGTAACATAATTACCTAAACAAATGCGTCAGACGGTCCATGGTGGCCGTGTTCAGCGCTTGGATGGCTCGGTGGGCAGGTGCAGTGCCGGGACGGGCTTCGAACGCAGTTTGCCGGAAGACAGCTCGTGTGTGCGCCTCGCTTGTACTGTGTGCGCGTAGCGAGTCTGGACGAAAGTTGTCCGTGCCAGTCAAGAACGCATTCTTGCCACGGACACCAGTTACGTTGTGTGTCCTGCACACTTTGCAAAACATCAAATCGTTGTCGTCATCGTAGGACAGCCAAGTGTGGTCTCGTTCCCAAACCTTCAAATAGCCACGCTGTCGTTTCTGCTGGTCGTACAGCGTGTCCCGTTCTCGCTTTTCCACCTTGCGTTTAACTTCTGGTTTTGCAACCCCAGTTAAATAACGATGCATCGTGCGTAAACGTAACAAAATAATTAGTAATGAATTAAAAAATAATTGATGTAGAACTGAAGATGTGAACCGTATTCGAAATCCGCGCATTTGAAAATAGATTAGAAAATAGACGCGAAAATGGACGCCAATTGCGCTCATTAGCCGGTACCCCTCTACATGATACGCTAAGCCAAACAAAACGGTCGTTTCAGATTTCTATGTCACACAACAACCAATCAAAAGTACCGTTTCACTGTCGATTCACTTTAGGTGAAGATTTACTTTGTCAATTGTACGTTTGGTGGCGCCACTCAATACGCTGATTTTTACTAGACAGCCGGACTAGTTGGTAGGCCGGGTTTACTAGTCCGCCGTAATCTTTACTAGTGTACGGACTAGCGAACTATTGGGTAGTTCTACCCCTGAATGATGATGATCAATCGGACTGAAAGCAGTGGCACATCGGGCCAGTAAAATATGAAAACAGGTGGCCCGACAGCTTCAAAAAAGGCGCCGGACTAGCGGGCCAATGTTAATGTCGAGGCCTGTCATACGTGTCATTAAGGTTCAACAAACCAAAAATTGGAAGAAATCTGAAGCAGTTACAGTAAACAATATTTACCAATACTATAGTATGTGATAGTAGAGTATACTAAATTAATACAAAGTCTGGATACATGAAGACTCATGGTCAGAGGTTTATCGTGCATGTTTCAGGTATGAGTGTAGATGGAGTGATAATGTGAAGGGGTTACTGTGGGTGGTAGATGACTGAAAAAAATCGTGGTGTTAGTGGAAATATAAACGTGGGTTGTGTAGGTGAATAAGGTGGTAAGCTGGAGCACAGTGGCACAGTGTATAAAGCATCAGACTCTCAATCGAGAGAACCCGGATTTAAATCCTGTGCTGTCATGTTGAACCTTGGGAAGTCTGTTCACTCTACGTTGCTCCAGTTCATTCAGCTGTGTGAATGAGTACCTGGCTATAGACAGTGGTATATATTAGTGTGAGAATAGCCTTAATTGCGGTGTGGCTGAATGAGAAGTCGAGATGGTTTCAACTGAACAGGTGGGCCAAGTGAGATGCGCTTTGATTGACTTTAATCCACCCTTTGAGCAAACAGTAGTCTTGGACACTGCCAGGGTAATTATTACTATTTGGGGAATGACACATTGGAATGACAACTTAGGCATTGGGTATTTTGCATGGTTTACTATTTTGTAGAATGAAAATAATTTGTGGGACAGGTGTTTTTAAAGTTTTTTTTTATGCAAAGCGTTTGATGTCAAAAAGCTCTGTAATTTGATGTAATGGTTTCAATTACACAAAATAATTACAGAATAATTTCAAAACCAGAACCAATTATTATTACAGCATTTGTCTGTAATCAATTACAAATACAATTACAGAATTGGACCCAGCCCTGATACAGCTGTATATGTATATATATATATATACATAACCCAGAGCTACACATATATCACACGGTATATACAACATACCAGTGTAGCTCATTTTGTTATGTGTGTAACAAACAGGACTTCTGAGAAGTTCATGTATCTGCATCAGATAGAAAACATCCTTTCTATTTAGCACATTTATGCAAGTAGAAAGAGGAAATACATGCATATGCTAGAGCACCATTCGTGCACAGCAATACAGTAATGTCAGTTCTTACATAGCACAGTATCCAGTCCTCAGGACTGCTTAAAATTAAAGTGCTTTACATTTTACACCCTCGCAGACCTTTTCAATCAAATACCATCTCAACTTCTCTAGGAAGCATTCAACCATGCTGCAATTAATGCACAAAGACTATTCATACACAAATATCCACGACTGTCTATAGCCAGGTACAGCTGAGTGATCTGGAGCAACGTATAGTGAATAAACTTGGCCAAGTTTCAACACGGCAGCACAGGATTCAAACCCTGTTATCACGAGTGAGAGTCCAACGCTCTATCTACTGTGCCACTGTGCTCCATAGCAGTGACTGAGCAGTAGCATGCATTTTTTTATGTGAAGACATATATTGCACATCATTTATTAGTTGCTGTTCTAAAGCATTGTCCTCACCTTTTACGGTCACATTGAACATGGTGTCTGTTGGTACTGGATCAAACGCAACATCCTCTGCTACACAGCAGAACTTGCCATCATCGTAGGATTCCATAGAGAATATCGTCAACTCAGAGACAGTCAAGTTTGCCCGATGTTCTAAGCCACAGTTTGCACCGTATGTGGTGCTTGTGACGGCTTCACTATCTATAAGTATGGTGGCACAAATGTCTGTGCCTTTCTTCCACTGGACTTTCGAAAGGTTACCAATTGTCTTATTGTGCTTACAGGTGAAGTTGACCTGTTCATACTGGAAGAACTCGTACTCTGAAAGTATAAAAAGTTGTGTTTCACTTTCCGTTCTATAAATATTGATTACTTAAGTTGGTCAATGTTTACAGTTGCCTAACTTCATGCATTTTGGGATTTGCGATGATGTGGTGCATTATGATTAATTCAAATGATAATATTAACAGAATTAATATTTTTAATGAATATCTGTGACTGTGAGTAACACATCACATGAAAGCTGAGGAGCTTAGCAACTGATATATATATATATATATATCATTTGTGTAGACAGAAAAAAAATTAAACAAGATTAATTATTATTAAAAGGAAACAAAATGAAAATTGTTGGTGTTATGCAGCTAACAGAGTTAATTACAAAGTAACCATTTGCAACGACAATCATTTTTTTAATGTACCAGGTAAGTGTTTTATTAAAAAACAGTTTAGAACACACTGCTAACATATTTAATGGATTGGCCGGTAAACTGATGTCTTAAGTTCCTGCTTCAACAACAACATTTTGTTGAACAATGAAAACGAATATTCTGTTTAACTAAAATCAAACAATGAAGAAAGCAATCACAGCTATTTAATCATTTAGCATTAGTCATAGTCAATCTTGGAGTTCGATAAAACATTCTGAACATTCACAACCTCATACAACAGGCCATGCTAATCAAAGGGTTGTATTATCACCCACAAAATCTATATTTGAAAACATTCTAGTTGTATGCTTGCTGATAACATTTGTGATTCAGCTTTCTAAACCTCATTATTATGCAATATAGTGTGTGTGTGTGTGTGTGTGTGTGTGTGTGTGTGTGTGTGTGTGTGTGGTTGTGAGTGGTGGTGTGGTGTGGTGGTGTGTGGTGTGGTGCGGTGCGGTGCGGTGCGGTGTGTGTGTGTGTGTGTGTGTGTGTGTGTGTGTGTGTGCATGCATGTGGTTTTGACCATGTGGAGTAACTTCAATTTCTGGTGGTCTACATGATCCAAAGTGAACCAAAACAATAATTAATTTTTTAATCATAATTGCATCATTATGTATACTATAAACACCCAAAATCACACCCTTCATTTTTTTAAGTACAGTACCCCACTTGGACAGAACCCCATTCACTAATGAATCTTTTGGACACAACCCCACTCTAGTAATAATTCTTCAGCAGAATAAACAATATTGTTTTGAATAAGTAATTAAATGTGATTACAATATGTTCATTTGAAGTTTTGAATTGTTGGCATTTATTGTCATTGGAATCAGACATACATCGTTCGTGTACATCTTTGTAGAATATTTGAATTTTTGAAATACTTTGTAGAATATTTGATTTCTTGAATTGTTGACAATTTTGAATAAAAAAGTTTTATATACAGACCGGCACGATGGTGTCAAGACCATTCCTATAGTCCTGAAGGACATTGGACACTGTGTCTGATGGAAGTAGTGTATTTGACAATATTTGAATTGTAGTTGAATGTGATTGCAATACGTTCATTAGAATTCTTGAATTGTAGGCATTCCTTTTCATGTCACCGACATGCATTGTTCATGTAAAGACTTTGCAGAACGTTTGAATTTGTGAAATACTTAGCAGAATATTGAAATTATTGAAATACTTTGCAGAATATTTTAATCCTTTTAAAAAATACTTTGTAGAATATTTGAATTCTTGAATTGTTGACATTTCTGAATAAAATGAAAAAATTGTTTTGTGAGTGTGGCATATCCTTATATGTGGCTGGATTGGGGTTATGTACAAGTGGGCTTATGTCCAGTGGGGTTTTTACCACTGGGGTTTTGTCAGTTTACAATCATGTTTACTTGTTTTCAGGAGCCTCTACTAAAATGAGAAGTTTATAAGTTGCATAATCTGACATTTGTTTCGACACATAAAATGTCCTGAAATTGGCTGATTTCACACAGGAATGACCCATAATTTATCCCATCCCATCAGCTTAATACGCAATCTGCATACATGCATTTGAACACAGTAGCAATTAAGGCATTCAAGCTTCCAATCAAGATTTCACAAGATTGCTGTCCAGAGCTGTAAGCTCCAGCTAGATGGCATGCAGACAAAAAAGCCTTTGGCTTATCGAGAATCCAACAATTTTTCACCTACGTATAACTCGCCCTCGCCAGATAGGTGTCAATTTTATTTTTGAACATATTCACACTGCTAGTATTAGCATTAATCGTGCCCAAACACATAGTCTTGATGTGATGCAGGGGTGTAAAAATGGGACATATTATTAGTATATGAAGCACTGTTTTCAATTGACTAGATAGGGCCTACATGTCCAAAACGATCTGGAGTTGAACCTTGAAATTTTGCACAACCATTGGCATTGATGGTATTTTACGATTGTTTCACTGAATCTGAGAGGATCATCTGGGCCTCGGCCACACTTAAACTAGTCACTGGGAATTTTAATCTCTTTGTAATGTACGCAATTATTAAGTAATCCTGTTAATATGGCCTCGCCTTCACGATCCACATAAGCCATGTTCACGAATATTCTGGAGTGTCTGTCAGACTTCGATTAGCTAAGCCGAGTTAATAGATGCAAGAAAAATGTCATCAACATGTGTGTGTGTTCGGATTAGCTACCGCCATGAGAATGAGTTGTGGCCGATAAAATTATCAAAAAGAAACGTGGACCAGCTGCTGTTTATGTCACAGATTCAGCAAAGAAAAGAAGGAAAAATATATGGAATAAACGGAGAATGGACGTAGCAACAGCTCATGACAGATGGATTTATTTATAAAAAAAACACAAGCTCTCCATGCACGAAGCCGTCGTATGACATTGTCTTGATGACATATTGAATGATTGGCATTGTTTTTGTTGGAATATAAAAACATACAAAATCTCACCTATGGTACTATCATGTTCCTTTTTTACTAGGTACATCTGGCTATACATTTTAAAGTTCAGTTTTAATGAAACATTTAGATAACAGAAACTTATTGAAGCTGAGAAACATTAAATAATGAAACCATTTTGTTTGCACCATAAATCCAGCTGCTATTTCCATAAGCAGTATAAATTTATACAACATTATATATCAAGTGAAGTAATGTTCAATAGTAAAATATCATAGGTAGTTATCTACTATCTTCATAGGGTTTCATTTTAGTTTCAAAAATGTAGATCTATAAAGAACATAATAACATTATTGTCAACAACATTTTAAAATATATATTGCATCAGTGTAACAAGGGACATACCTCAGCTAGATTCATGTTTTATTTTCTAGTGGGAGTGGAATTTGTTATGCCCATTTCTTAGAGTAAAAGATATTGAATTTGTTTCTGTCGAACTGGCCATTGTATGATGGAAATATAGTTACAAAATTACAAAACTTTAAAAGTAGCGCACATTTTAAAACACTGTTTTTAGTCATCATTGATGTATTTACTCAACCCTAACAAGATCCCTAAAACATTTAGAATGTTGTAGAACATTGATATTTTAAGAATTTTCAAAATTATTGTAAAAGCAATTTTTTCGACACCTTTTTATACTCTATTCCCAGTATAGTTCACATAACACAAACTTTTTTCAAAAAATTTGGAAGAATATGCTGTAGAACACAATCCAAACATGATGAGCATATTACCCATATAGCCATAAGAAAGCATAAATTCCATTATGTACTCCTATTTTGCAACATAATGACGGGATGTTGTGCATTTGGATGCACAAATTGATCGATTGCACAAATACATTTGAAACATGTAGTGATGTACATATTCCCAGCAGAAGCCACACGGAACTAACAAATGTACTATTTACATGAAGAAGCACAGTGATCTATTATTAGGTTTTTTTTATATTCATGGATAAAAACTTATACATGTATACTAGAGTGCAGATCTGCTACTGTCCAAAGTTCGTGCATCGCAAAATTCCGTGGCAACACGAGATTTGTGTACTTTTTAACAAACCTAAAAGTTTTACATTGAATGATGACATGCAGCCAGGTTTATTAACAATCGTAGCTGTAGCATTAGAAACAATATGTGAACGTACGAACCTCACATTTTCATATTTCGGTTCAAATAAGTGGGGAAACGGGGACTTTTTAAAAACGGCTGACTGGAAAGGCAAAACCGTAGACACACGACCCAATCCGCACCGTCGCCGTCGCCCCCGCGCGGGCAGACGGATTGATGGGTCGGAAGTTATAATTATACTTAATCGAAACGTCACCCGATGGACGGCATAAAAAGCAGGATAAATAAACAATGCATAAGCTCCCTGCATTTTTAAAATTAGCTGTCAATATACATTATGTCTACGAACTGCTGATTTAAAAAGCCATTGCTTTCAACAACTCACCACGAAATCTGACATGTTGACTGTGTGTGTGACGTGACCAGTTTCTGTGCGTTACACTGCGCGTGCATGAATATTCATTACACTCGGGCAGCTTAATTAATCATCCACGTGGCAGCCGGCTTAAATTCGCGTAAACACAATTATTTATTGGCTTTTTGCGCAGATAACACCCAAATGATGCAAACCAGGTCGCTATTTGGGATTCAAAAGTGCGCTAAGACACAATATTTTCGTAATATAAATGTGCTTGGGATGGTGTTGAATGATGGAACTATACTCTGAGTCTGATGAAGGCCTATCAAAGTTAGGCAAAACTCAAGTTATAACGGCGAAATCGATGTGGGTCCGGATTCTACACAACTCACAAGTGCCCAATTATTACAATTAGTTAAACATTATATACGTTATTTTACAATTAAATTATTTAGTTATGCAGAAGATTGCACATTAGTGATTAACTTACCTGTATTTGCGACAACGCATTCACCGAGTGTTAGTACGAATGTCCCCACAACGCACAAGAGCGACATTGCAAAACAGGGCGTATTAACTAACATACGTTCTACGTTTGTACTCTTTTATACTGATGCGATATTCCGCCGTCTTCTGGTTTATATGTTATAGTGCTGCCACCTAGTAATAGTCAAGAGCACTATAAGTGATTTTACGCGGGACAACACTACCAAATAAAGTTGTGACTCGGAAACGTGGCTTGTTTGCTGATTACACAAGTCAGATGTATGATGTTTTGAGTCTGTTTATTGAGAGCTTTGAGAAAACGTTTATTTACTGTAGCCGCCCGGATGTAGCTATCCCGGATGTTAAGTCTAACTCGATACGCTAGGTGGCGATAACAGTCACTCAGTTAGTCAGTAATTGAACTATACAGAGTTGAACACTACATCCCTCCCCAAACTGGATAAAAGATACAGCGTTCAGAAAAAACACATTAGTAAAAATGCATAGGCCCGATTACATAGTGTCCTTGCATGGAAAAAACAATTACTAGCCAGACTACAACATTGTTATGGGTAGTGTCTGTATGACAAGGCATTATTATGTTAGTGATACGAATTAGTACACATCGTAGTCGTCGAGATGTCGCGGGCGATTGCGCATGCGAGCTGGATAGCGAGGCATCTCGTCGACGTCATCAGGCAGGATTTGCTGATCTTCGGCGTCACCGATGTCACCGGTGCTGATGTCATCATCCCAGCTCGACTCATCTTCCGATTCGACTACGTCGCTCGTGACGTGTTTGAAGAATGACGAATTTCGCGTCACTCGATGCGTTCCACGCTGCGCAGTGACCATGGAACCTTTGACGTGTGTGACGTGGTACGGACGGACGAGTGATCTTCCTGTGGCGGAAACCGAGATCTGAAGCAAAGTTTGCAAAGTCACGACTGTTAAACGGTGGACCGTTGTCCGTTCGAAGTGTGTCGGGCGTACCATACTCTGACAATACTTTGTCCAAACGAGGGATCACCACGTTTGCCGATGTTGACGATACGATTTCAACGATCGGGAATCTTGAGTAATCGTCCATTAGGACCAGCAAGTATTGTCCCATGGGTAGTTCTGCGAAATCTGCGCTGATTTCTGTCCAGGGCGCTGTGGGTAGTGGACTCATCTGCAAAGGTTCACGTTTGACCTCTGGCACAGACGCTTGACACGCAATGCATGATTTGACACGACGTTCGACCATCTTGTCGATGCCGGGGAACCAAATCTTCTCTCGCAGCAATGCTTTTGTCTTCACGATTCCCTGATGACCTTCGTGGGCAAGGTCGACCGCCCATTTCTGCATTGTTGCGGGGATGGCCAACTGATGACCACGAAGAATGGTGTCACCGTCAACTGTGGTCGTCAGCTCGTTCTTCAGCAGTTGGTAGGACTTGTACGACTCGACGTCTACCTTGTCTGACAAGTTTTGCTGCCATTTTCCAGTGCGTAGGGCTTGCACTACAGCTTGTAGTGTCGCGTCGGCCATTGTTGCGCATCGCACTTGTTCGATCGACATCGCTTTCGGCACGGAGTTGATCGAGATGTAATCGATGAACTCCTCAGCGACCTTCTCTTCACGGGAAGTCTGACGCGTTTGTTGGCATGGGTGTCGTGACAAGAAGTCTGCAAGGTTATCTGACCCCGGACGGTAGACCACGGTGGCGTTGTAGGGCTGCAGCCTGATTGCCCACCGCTCGATGTGTGCTGTTGGTTGATACTTTGGGTTGCCGTAGATCGACACTAGCGGTTTGTGGTCAGTGAATACCACGACCGGTTGACCGTAGACGTATAGGTGACACTGTTCACAGGCCCATACGACGGCCAGCGCCTCGCGTTCGGTCTGGGAGTACCTCTGCTCCACGGCGGTTAGCGCACGACTGCCCTACGCGATGACACGCTCGTCTGACTCGGCACTCTGTGTGAGGATTGCGCCAAGGCCGACAGGACTGGCGTCCACGTAGATTGCCGTTTTCTTTCGCTCATCCAAGTACGCCAGCACCGGCACCTTCGATAGCGATTGACGTATAGAGGCGAGAGACGTGCTGCACTCATCCGTCCAGTTCCAAAGCGCATCTTTCTTCGTCAACTCTCGTAGAGGTTGCGTCATCGTCGCGTAACCAGGGATGAATCTCGCACAGAAGTTGGACATGCCGAGAAGACTTCTGACCTGCGTTGCGTTTGACGGAGTGTCGAGATTCTGGATCGCTGACACCTTCTTTGGATCAGCAGAGAGTCCTCCTCGGGAGAAGACGTACCCGAAGAACTCAAGCGTGCCCTTGTTGTAAGAGCATTTCTTTTTGTTCAGCGTGAGACCATGTTCGCGCAGTCGTTGGAACGTCGCCTTCAGGTGCTGATCGTGCTCCTTCTGCGTTGCGCCGAACACGAGAATGTCATCGCTGATGTTGATCGCACCGGATATGCCACTTAGTGTTTCGCGGATGGCATTCTGGAACACTTCGGCTGCACTAGACACACCGAAATTGAGACGTTTATATCTCCACAGGCCGATGTGCGTGGAGAAAGTGGTGATAGGTCGCGATGACGGTTCGAGTTCCAGCTGATTGTAGCCTTGGTTCAAGTCGAGTTTGCTGAACACAGCTGCACCGTTGAGGTCGTTTACAAGCTCGTTGATGGTCGGCGTGATGTGACGTTCTCGCGTGATCGCCTGATTCGCTTGGCGCATGTCGACCCACACCCGGATCTGACCTTCACTTTTCGGTTTCGGTACTACGACCAATGGCGATACCCAGGGCGTTGCCCCCTCGACGCGCTCGATGACGCCGAGTTCCTCGTCTCGCTTCAACTCCTGTTCCAGTTGCTGCCTGAAGTGAAACGGGATCCTCCTGTGTGGTTGCGCAACAGGTTGCACCGTCTCGTCGACGGGTAATTTCACTTTGAAATCCTTTAGTTGACCGAGACCTTGGAAAAGGTCGTCATACTCGGAGACTAAGCGATCGATAGCTGTAGCCTGTGGCTGGTTGGTCGGTAGCGGTTGCACGACTCGTACCAGATGAAGTCGCTTTGACGTCTTCCATCCTAGAAGTGAGCCACCTGAGCCCGCTACAACATAGAACAGTTCGTCACTTTGGTGTGTTGCAGATTTCACAGTGGCCGTGAAGATACCCTTGACAGGAAGTGGCTTTGCAGATCCGTACGGGAAGATCTTCGTGTCATCGCGGCTCAGCTGCGGTTGCGGTGTCGTCGTGGCGTAGTCGCATTCATCGATGATGTTGATTTTAGCTCCCGAGTCAGCAATGACGTTCAGTTCGTGGCCGTTGACATTGACAATGAAGTGTGGACGTGCATCGCGTTTGTTGACACCGACGTTGCACAGTGATAGTTTGTAGACACACGCGTCATCACTCGAACTGTCTTCAGCCGCAACGATGTGTACACCTCGCTTCTGTGGTTTACGCGTGTTCGGTTTACGTTTCTCCGTTTTCGTCGGTCTGCGCGTTGTTGGTCTAGACAGGCAGCATGAAGCGAAGTGATTCATCTTGTGACAGTTCATACACTCATTCCCAGCGGCAGGGCAGGACGATCTCCCTCCAGGGTGCGACCACGTCTGCGCACAGTTGCGGCACACGTTATTCTCGTCCTTCGGTTTCGTAACCCACTGTGATTGTTTGGGTTTGTGGGTTGACATCTTGTTGACAGACACCGACTGACTGTTGTGATTGACGC
This sequence comes from Paraescarpia echinospica, assembly GCA_020002185.1. NCBI lineage: Eukaryota > Metazoa > Annelida > Polychaeta > Sabellida > Siboglinidae > Paraescarpia > Paraescarpia echinospica. The sequence goes on along the minus strand of JAHLWY010001199.1, from coordinate 13,345 downwards.
GTTCTATGCCCTTGGCTTGCATCTCGGACAGTTCCATGACCTTTGCGACATCCACCAGTTTGGTCAATGTTATGTCGGGGTCACTTAGTGCCTTCCGTCGAAGCCGACTAGACTCGCAGTTCTGTACGATCTGGCTCATGATTTCTCTGTCGATATCGGAGAACTCACACGTTTTTGCAAGCTGCCTCAGCCTCGTATAGTACGCGGTGATGTCTTCCCCCTTCTCCTGCTTTGCCTGTCTGAACTTGTAGACTTCGTACTCGCGGTTTCTCTTTGGAGCGAAGTGTGTTGTGAGTGCTTTGACTGCTTTCTCAAGTTCAATTTCGTCATCGTCACCAGCGACGACAGGCAGCGTGTCGAAGATATCGTGCGTTTCTTCACTTGCATAATGAAGCAGTAGTGCGCGTTGACGTGTGTCGTCCGTGATGTTGCACGCCGTCATGAGATTTTTGAAGCGAGCGACCCATTTGGTCCAGCGAATTGCGACGTCACCGCTTGCACTAACATCGAAGTGTGGATACGTTGGCAGATCGGACATTATTGCAATACTTATCTTTGTTGCGAAGTTCACACCTGCATCACTCGTCGCCAAATATGATGTTTTGAGTCTGTTTATTGAGAGCTTTGAGAAAACGTTTATTTACTGTAGCCGCCCGGATGTAGCTATCCCGGATGTTAAGTCTAACTCGATACGCTAGGTGGCGATAACAGTCACTCAGTTAGTCAGTAATTGAACTATACAGAGTTGAACACTACAAGATGTATGTTTGTATTAGAGCTTAATAGTAAGCCAACTCTTTATATATAACTAGATTACATAACTACAATAATATACAATGTTGATACCTAGTTATTCATGTCATAACAAATACACAAAACTGACAGCGAAGGTGGGGAACCGACCACACCAGGCCAATTCTGTAATAAAAAAAATTCAGAATGGCTCCCCTCACCCGAAGGAGCACTATAAGTTATTTTGTGTTGAATTTTGACTTTCGTTTATTAGTGGGCGGCATAGTTCAAAATACCATAACAAATCAATTGTGCATTAGGTTAAGTCTATCATTTCCAGGTGGCAAACATCCTGATTACACGTTTGTATGTTATACCTATATTTATATTTACATATTTTAAGCCCATCGTCCCTCCTGGAACATAGGCCGTCGACATCAGCTCTCTAGAATCCTCTGCACTTCTTTCCAGCTGTTTCCAGGTGTAGCCCATCTGCTTGGTGTCTGCCAGGAAACTCCCTTCGCTAAGGGTTCTTCGGCCGGCCTCTGTTTCTCTTGCAAATTGGGGATTCCATTTTAGGGCTTGTTTGGTGATGCTTGACGCTGGTTTCCGGAGCGTCTGGCCAATCCATCCCCATCTTCTTCTTCTGATCTCATCCTCCACAGGCAGTTGGTGTGTCCTCCTCCACAAGTCAATGTTGCTGATCGTGTCTGGCCAGTCGATCTGGAGGATTCTTCTTAGGCAATTGTTGATAAAGATGTGCACTCTGTTGATGATGGTGTTGGTTGTCCTCCACGTCTCTGCTCCATACAGTAGAACTGACTTCACATTGGAATTAAACAGTCGGATCTTTGTGTGTAATGAAGCATTTTGGAGCTCCATATGTTCTTGAGCTGTAGAAATTCTACTCTCGCTTTACTTTGCCAATACTTGCTCTGACATCTGCGTCTGTGCCGCGCCGTGTTTATCGATGACACTGTCCAGGTAGGTGAAGGCCAGCTACCTCTTCAAATGCACTCCCTTTCAGCGTGACTGGGTCAGTGCTGGCTGTGTTAACCTTAAGGATCTTCGTCTTTCCTTTAAGGCAGTTTAGGCCCATTTGTTTTGTCTTGCATCTGCTGGTGGCTGTGGGACAGCAGTGCCAGATCATCGGCAAAGTCTAGGTCCTCTAGTTGTGCATGTCCATAGAGTCCACTGGATTCCATTCCTCCTATGCATTGTGCACTTCGTCATAACCAAATCAATTGACAGGAGTAGGAGGAACGGGGACAGCAGGCAGTCTTATCTAACTCCAGTCTTCACTTCAAAGCGACTCGTGAGTTGTCCACCATGGAGCCCGTTCCTTCATAGCTGTTCGTGATCAGGTTTACCGTTAGGTTGGCACTCCATAATGTCGTAGTAGTTTTCAGAGGATCTCCCTGTCTACACTACCGAATGCCTTTTCATATAGTCGATGAAGCTGATGTAGAGCGAAGAGTTCCACTCCAAGGATTGCTCTACTATGATGCGCAGTGTTGCAATCTGCTCCACGCATGATCTCTTCAGGCGGAAATCAGCTTGCTGCTCTCTTAGCAATGAGTCGACTGTGTCTTTCATCCTTTCTAAGATGATCCTACTGAAGACTTTCCCTGGCACTGAGAAAAGTGTGATTCCTTTGTAGTTGGAACAGTTGCTGAGGTCTCATTTTTGGGAAGCCTCATGAGATATCTCTCTATCCAGTCTGATGGCACCATTTCCTCTTCTTAGATGTTTCTAAAGAAATGTTACAGTAGTTCCACAGATGTGTTTACTTCTGCCCTGACTGCTTCTGCCGGAATATCGTCTGGACTTGTTGCTTTGTTGATTTTCAGCTGCTTTATTGCCTTCCTGATTTCTTCCTTGGTAGGCTTGTCACAGTTGGTGTGTAGATCAGCATTAGCTAAGTGGATGTAGGGGTGGGGGCGGAGCGGGGCGGTGGGGCTGGTCTGTTTAGACGTTCTTCAAAATGTTCAGCCCATATGTTCAGCTGATGCTCAGTTCCCGTGATGGCCTTTCCCTCCTTGTCTTTGACGGGTATTTGTGGCTTGCTGTACTGGCCTGATAATTTCCTGGTGGTACGTGTCGTGCAGTTTTCTCATGTTTCCAGTGCGAGCCGCTTTAATAAGATTTAACCAGATTTAACATGTCTGGTACCCAAATAATTAACTCTAGATGGCAGGTGGGCAAGGAAGTCATTTGGTTTATCGATAGTCTAACCCTTTTATCTACATGTATCCCGCCCTTCTGAGGTATATGTCGATTTTATTTTTAAACATATTCACATTACTAGTACCCACACAATCAGCAGATAATTTGTTCCATTCATTTATAGTCCTTTGTAAAAATGAGGAGTTTCTTATATCTAATATACACTGCTCCTTTATTAATGTAACTTCAAGTCGTCTAGTCTTTCTACCATTCTTAACTGAGAACAAAATATTTCTATCAATATTTCAATAACCGTTCAATATTTTAAACACTTCTATCTGATCTCCTCTCAATCTCCTGGTCTCTAGTATTGTTAAATTACATTCTTTTAGGCGTTTTTCATAACTAAGATCCCTCAGTTTTTATATAATTTTAGTTGCTCTCCTCTGTACTCTTTCTAGCATATCTATGTCCTTCTTGCGGTATGGTCTCCACGCGTGTATACAATATTCTAAATGAGGCCTAACTATTGTTTTGTACAGCAGTATCATTAGTTCTTCTTCCTTATACGCTCTATTTCGCCTAATTAATCCAATGATTTGATTTCCTTTTAAAGCTGCAATTCCGCACTGCTCTGAAACCTTCATATCAGCACTAATGGTTAACCTTAAGTCCTTTTCTTTTACAGTAGTACTTAGTACAGTACCTCCATTGTATATTCTACATCTTCATTCCCATCGTCCAAATCGTTTATATATATATATATATATATATTAAGAATAATATAGGTCCCAGTATTAATCCCTGTGGTACCCCACTCAACACTGATTTCCCGCTTGAAGCTTCTTTCCATTCTAAAGGAACTATTCCCTCTTCTAATGACAAATTGAAAATTGTTGCAAGCGGTATGCTAATCTGTTCTACAATTTCCAATAGTAGTTTGGGCGGAATCCCATATACTCCAAATGATTTATTATCCTTCATAGCCCTAATTTTCTTAGCTACCATTTCCGGGGTTACAACTACCTGTCGTAAATAGTCTGATTCTGCCCTTTGAACTTAGCCTATGGTACTGACAGTGAACTAATATCTTCTCTTGTAAACACCGAACTACAATTATACTCATTCAGGTCTTCTGCCATTAAGAATCCCTTTGATATTATATTTCCAGCACTATCTTAAAGAGGACCGACCTCATCCTGAACTATCTGTTTGCTTCGAACATACGCATAAAAACACTTGTTGTCATGTTTTATATTACAAGCTAATTTTTTTTCATAGCTTCTCTTTGAATTTCTAATTTCAGCTGTAGCTTGGTTTAGTGTTTCTTGATCATTTCCAGTACGTCTACATGACTTCCACATCATTTGTTTGTACTTAATTTTGTTAATGGTTTCTTTCGATAGGTGTTTCTTTTTGGACCGTTTCCTTTGTTTTTCAAGGGAACAAATTTATCGACGATGCACTCAGTTTCACTCTTTAATATATTCCAGCATTCTGTTGCTGTCTTATTCTTCAGTGTGTTGTTCCAGTCTATCTATGCTAAATATTTCCTCATGTCCTTATATCTTCCTTTTTGGAAATTTCTCCTGTACTGCTTTTTACTATTCTTTTCTTATTTTACTTTGATGGTAAAATATATCTGGCTGTGATCATTACTCCTCCAGTGGTTCACTTGACATTGTGAACTAATTCATTCTGTGAGGACAAAACTATGTCTAACACATTCTCACCGTTGGTTGGTTCTAGCAGATGTTGAGAAAATAAATTATCTTGTACTAAAACTAAAAACTTGTGGTCCTCACTACCCATACTCTGTAGAGATTTCCATTGTATTTGCCCATGGTTAAAATCCCCCACAATAACACAGTCCCGTTTGCTTAATTCCCTTATAGCGTTTTGTACTTTTTCATTCTCTTCGATGCTTATGTTTGGACTTCGTTGAACTAACCCAACCTTTACATTCAGTTTCCTGTAACTATGTTACTTCAAACAGGTTCTTCGCAATCTGCTTTCTCTTTCTAATTTTATTTCATAAGCCTGGATAGATTCTTTAATATATACAATAACTCCACCTCTCCTTCTTCCTATTCTATCTTTCCTAAACATTACAGATCCTGTCAGGTCAGTATCTTCAACCATAATATTTAGTTCATTTCCTTTGTTTACTATACTCCTTGCATTTAAAACAAACACATTTATATCCAGCTTCAGAACAGTTTTTTCATACTGTTCTTTGCTGATTTATTTGTGCTGTCTTTATCTAGTCCACCAGTTTCATGCTTCTCTGTGAGTCCCCCCTGCAATCTAATTTAAATAGATGCAACCTGTCCCACTGTTAACAGATCGCAGCAGGTTCTTTGAAAATACTGCTACCCTTTTTCACTTAGGTGGAGGCCATCTCCCATGTACATGTCTTCCCTCCCAACAAAGTACTCCCGTAAATCTGTGAATCCCACCCCCTCTTCTTCACACATCTGTTCAACTAGTGTGTTGTTCGCCATCTTCTTGCAGTGTCTGTACGTTGCCGCCCTTCCTCCCATTACTAACACAATTCCTGAGAGAATAATCTGTTTGCTTGGCCTCTTCTGCCAGGCTGTCAATGTAGTTACGTTTGTCTGTTTTTCACTCTTCTTTACTTCTTTATTGGCTTCTGTATGCTCTTCCTGTGCCTTTGCATTTGCCCTCTTGTGCGACTGTTGTTTACTGTTGTTTTCTGCTCCTTTCGCATTTGGATCCTGCGCAACGTTTCTGCTGATATCCATTGTCTCCCCTGCTCTTTCCTGAGGCCAACCATTTCTTGACAAGTTGATGTCCGTGTCTCTTTGATGTTCTGCCACTGGCTGTTCAGGTCGATTTCTTCTTCTAATAGCTCATGTAGCACTTGGAATTTGTTTGCCAGGTACAGTTTGTATTCCTCTCCTGTCTGTAGATCTTTCAGGAGGCCGACATTAATTGTACTTTCGTTTATTTTTGCTGTCTCCATCCAACGTTTCTTCAATTTGAGTTTCAGTCTAGCAACCAACAGGTGGTAGTCGGATGCAACGTCAGCTCCCCTCATCACGTTCACATCTTGAAGCGACCACCTGAATCTCTTGCCTATGCAGATGTGATCTATTTGGTTTTCTGTCGCGTAATCTGGTGACGTCTGTGTAACCTTGTGTATCCTCTTGTGTGGGAAAATGCTGTCCCCGGTGTCAATTCTGTTCAGTTCTTCATTTCTGCTGCTACCTGCGCAGTGCAGTCTTTCCTGTCTGATACATGGTCCTTACGTTCATGTTTCCAAGCTTGTGTTCCTGGTCGAAAGAAGGGTGCTCGGCTTTGTAGCTTCCGTGGAATCTCGGCTTTCACCACATGACGTCATTGTTCTTCCAGATGAAGACCCTTCCGCTTCCAGGCATGCGTTCTCTGTAGGTTCTGTTGTCGACTTTTCTGTAGCAAGTACTTTTTTACGAGGTGTCTTGCTAGCCCCACGCTCAACCCTCCTCATTTCTCATCCGGGCTTTGGACCGGCTACGGCGAAGTTATACCTATATTTAGCTTTTAGGAAAACATCATTGCAGAAGTTCGGCGGGAGGATCTCACCTATCTGACCTTCAGAGTAAGAGATAGAATTGTCTAATTATTGCAAAACAGTTCGTTGTATGTTTGTTTGTGCTCCCACATCTCCGTTAGTTTTTCATGTATCGGACTAAAATTTTGCATGAGATCTACCGGACCCATTGAGATGTACGTGGAGTTCCAGCCGAGGAATTTAATGTTTTTCTATATCATCGTAAAGATAATTATGCCATCTACAAATATGTCGCTGGGTGTATGCAGAAATTTTGAATATTTTTAAAGTTATTGACGTTGGAAATTATCAGCGCTTAACATGCACCAGGTCTACATGTCATTGGTCACGTCCGCATGCTTACAAGTAGCGCTCTCTTTCGCATTTCATATATTCCCTACATTTAGAGCTATGTGTCATTTTGTCATTTAGCGTCGAAATTATCGCCAGTCGATCAAGTTAGAGTATTATTAAAAGTGAGTGTCAACAGTTATATTGGATAACTAGGAATACGTCATATCTATATTATAAAACAGTTCGTTCTCTGTTTGTTTGTGCACCCACATATCCGTTAGTTTTGTGTGTATCAGGTTAAAATGACAACCAACATCCGCTGTTGCTGGTTACGTCAGATAGACGGGTGAACGATTGAGATTTCTGTCAAAAGGTTGTCCTAACAACTAGGCCAGTGACCAGTTACCATTTATTAATGCGGGTAGGCTGGAAACATTGGGGATGGGTTTCGGGTGTCTGGTACATATGACTGCCTTTTCCCCCCGGGCAACGCCGGGTAACTCAGCTAGTATAACATAGATCGTATGATGTCATAATGATGTCATTACATTAAACTCCATGTTTACAGTGACACCAACGTAGAGTATTCAAGTATATTTCCACTGGTATTTGCGATAATCTGGAAGACTTGCGTTAGGTGAATATGGACTACAATCTACAATCTTAATATGTATGCATGCTGATTCCTGAACGTTGACTACATGTAGTGATGTCATAACTAGGCATGTGCCTGCGATTTTCATGCAAAAATCAGTTATTTTTAAACGGTTGCAAGCATGCACATAAAGACATTATTTCGAGTGGCCCAGTATCTAAAACAAATTTTCATATATTGGTCTATATGTTGGCCAAGTTTGGTGCTTTCATAACAAAATGCAGTATAATGTTGTTATGCCGCCCCACTGTCCATTAATTTTCTTCTTCTATAGCTACCAGGGCTTACCGTTGAATGTTGTCAGCTTCACTGACAGCCCAGTGACGATCTATAGCTTGCATTAAAGTGTTCAAGTCGCTGACCTCGGCAAATATATCCGCCATGTAGACCAACTGCAGCATCCACTTCGAATCTAAGAACCTTGTGGCTAGGTTTTCTCCAACAAATTAAGAAACTTTCAACCTCGTTGCGCAACACAACCGCTCAAAGCATCTTTTCTTGAGACAGCCATCTCACCTCAGATTGGTACAATAAATGCACATCGCTTTGAAGATGCGATAATTTAGAGACCTTGTTTTGATGACATTCAGCACTTAAATTATTTCGTGCATCATAGCCTGCAACTCGGGCGACAATCTCTCAGAGGCAAAATATTATTCTCCCGATGGAGGAGGCAATGAAGAATTATCACTTGCTGATTGACTTCCTTCCCACGAGGCGTTGAAACCTTAACGTGCTCCTAGTATCGCGGGTGCACCATCACAACATACAGTGAAGCACTGATTCTATGGCAATCCTTCTTCCTTGATGAATTAATCCACAGTCTTAAACATATTCTCTCCCTATGCGGTGGCAAGCAGCGGCCGGCAAAACAGGAACTCTTCTTCCATTTATTTCACCCCTCAATAGCGTACGTATTCCATGAGTTGGGCATCGTCACTAACAACGGTTGATTCATCCAACTGACGACTAAATTGTCCACTCGTCTTTACGGCTGCAATCACTTACTGTTTGATGTCGTATGGCTTGTTATAGATGCGTGCACGAATCGTGCCATTAGATAAAGGAACCTATTCGATTTCTCTGGCAACGTCACCTCTTCAGACGGCAGGTACGCATCATGTCAACAACTGAGCTCTGATTTTGCCAATTCCTCACCACTGGCATCGGCGCCGGAACCGGAAATTGAGGGGCGGAGCCCCCCAACATTTTTTTACGGGGGTGGAGCAGGAGGTGGGACTAGCTCCCCTCCCAATAGTTAGGGAAGGGGTGCATTTGGATGGAATTTGATGCTTATAAATTGGTTAGCGTGGATGTGTTTTGGCGAGCCTCGGAGGGGGGCGGGGTGGAAATTGAGGTTTTTTGGAGAAAGTGAAGGTAGTTTTTTGGCGAGCCTAAAGGGGTGCAAATAGAAGTTGTTGGTGAGCTTCACACAAATTATGAATGTCGCCGTAACAAAAAATCTTCAACAGTACCCCGCCGCGTCTTCCGATGCGATGACCGACAACGCGACAGTGGAATTGTGATTGAAGCTCCGGCTCCGCCCACCCAATATTAATTGCGTTCCGGTGCCTGTGAATGGTGTGTGGCTTGTTCTGTTTTGTAGTTCGCCATGCCACTAAATAAGATGTCAATCTACCTTGTTGAACTGAATAGCTAGACCACCTTGTTGATCGGAGTATCTATCTGCCGTCCCTTCAATTATTGTTCCTTCCTTTCGAAAACATTGCATTGTTTATAATAATAATAATAATATATTTTATTTGGTATAGCGCCACATCCAGTATTGTTCGTGGCGCTTCACAACATATTAAAATACATAAAAATTGTAGAATTGCAATAAATATGTATATGTATATTAATTTAAAATAAATATTAGTGGTAAAGAATAAAATAAATAAATATATACATATTGAATAATGTAGAATTTCTAAATAAAGAAGTAAATAAATAGCAGTTATTCATCAAAATTAAATAATATTAATAATAATCAATCTAGCACAATAACTATATAAAATAATACTAATAAATAAATATATATATCTGTATGATAAATAATAATAAATAATTTAGTAAAACATTTGATATAAAATAGTTTACGTAAGGAATAATGAATAATCATTATAAGAATACGATAACTAATTAAAATGGTTTTAGTAGAGGGCAGTGTTCATGTAGAGTGGCACTAATATGAAACACAAAAGAAATGTGTTTTCAGACGACATTTGAAGCTGGCGAGAGTGTCACAGGTTTTAATAACACTCGGTAAAGTGTTCCGTAGGGACGCAGCAGCTACAGCGAACGAGCCGTCCCCAGCCTTGACACGAGTGCGCTTCACTTCCAACATGTTACTGCTCGCAGAGCGCAGTGCTCTTGCCAGTTGATATGGGTGCACGAGTTCACACAGGTACACGGGCGCGTCATTGTGCATGGCTTTGTACGTGAGTACCAGTATCTTGTAAGGGGTCATGTTCTAGTTAGATTTTCTGTCCGTTGCACACGAAGAAAAATGCAGTGTATTTTTGATAAATGATTTTTTTTTTAATTCACATGCTGTGACATAAGTGCATTTGAGTAGGGAGATTTTCATGTGTGATTGTAGAAGGTGTTGACTGTAAAATGGTGGATTTCTAGATGATTTGAATAAGCGGAAGGATATTTGGCAGCAATTTGCCTGTGTGACCTGTTTGCGGAGTAATTCTTGCCGGCATTTGTAAATATTGACGGGGTCACACATACAGGCATTTTACGAGAGCTGGAAGTTTGCAATTTTTAAAAAAAATCTATCGGCATGTCAATGAGATGATGATAACACCAGGTGAGAAGTTTAAGACATTTTATAGGTCACGTTTTCTTATAATCAGACAAAACGTTAACATGGTCGCCTATGGGAAAACCAACAGTGTGCTGACCCCAATAAAGACCCTGGCAACGGAAGCATGCTATTGTCATTGCACAATCATGGAGGACGCATTTTACTTCAAAAATCTTGAAACAATCACTGATAGTATATGTATGGCAAAACAACAGTTGAACGGGACAAACCGTTTTTTGGATATTACAGACTTCTCATCTGTCTGCAAGTCCAAATCACAGTGTCGGAACGCATATGTCTTATAAGGGGGTTGGGGTGTGTATGCTACTAGTTAAGCCTCAATTTGCTAATTTGTATAAAAGTGAACCAATAACATTGCAGCAGGGTGATCCATCAATCTTTTTTGTTTACTTCTGCTAGTTAAACACACTTGAAGATCTTGTCATTGACCCTAATGAAGCCTGACGACAGTGACTAGCTGGAGTCGGCTGTAGCCCGAGCCTGTTATCAGATACTGTCTACTGGCAGGACCTTCTGGCCAATCAAGCAAGTGGCATTGTTTTCTGAATGTCTGCTAATTAGGCTGTGTAATATTATGTAATTGAACTGTATAAGACGTCTGGCCTTTTGAGAATTCACACCCTAACGTGACTTTTTGTTGATATTTACCTTTGTAAATAGGGCACAAGGTCACAAAATCAATATAAATTTGAATGTAACATATAACAACTCGTTGTATTGAATATTCTTATAAAACACATATTGGACTTTCTGGAAAACTGTTATAGGAGTTCATACGTGCCATCTGAGAATGTTGTGCTAGATTAGAAACTGTCCGACAGTTAAATGCTTATTAACACGGTGCCCTGTCAAGTAGGGTGGCTCTTTTGAAATGTGTATAAAAAACAAACACGTGGATGAATTACCAAAAAATACCAAACAGTGTATGCGATAGGAGAGCCTATCAAATGTGTTAGTTTCAACATTTTTATCCAAAATTGTCTTGCCTCCACTCTGCGCGCAACAGGCAGCCAATGAAGTTCGCGTAACAGGGGCGTGGCGCTGTCACTACGTGGACGACGCAGGATCAGTCTGGCAGCCGAGTTGTGTATTCGTTGAGCGATGTTAACTGCAGACGTGCCGTACAAGAGTACGTTGCAGTAGTCAATCCGCGGTGTGATGATGGCATTGACTACGCGTTCCTTTGTTGGTTTGGGTAAAAAACGGCTAATCTGATTGATGTGGCGGAGGTAGAATGAGCATGCGCTGACAGTTTGCGACACTTGCTTTTTCATATCTAGGTACCTGTCAATGAAGACACCGAGATTTTGAACACATCTTGAAGCTGTAATTATAGAACCACCAACGCGAATCACAGTGCCATCAACGATTGCATCCGCAGACTTGGGTACAATCGGAAGATACTGTGTCTTGCCGTCGTTCATGCACATAGAATTCCATGCCATCCAGTTCTTTATTTCACCGAAACAGTCCTCCATTTGCTGAACCGCAGCCGTTAAAGCGGAACGATTCAGGTCGAAATGTGAATAGATCTGTAAGTCGTCAGCATAGTGGTTGAAGAAGAGTCCATGGGCTCGAATAATGTCACCGATAGGTTGGACATATAATGAAAAGAGCAGTGGTTATCCTCGAAAGTGCTGTACTGTCCTTCGATATGTCGCATGAGTTTAGTTTCCGTGAAAGATTCATTGCTTAGTACTTCCCCACATATGACACACTGCGGCTTTTCTACTCCCCGATCAGAGATATGCGTGAATCCAAGATGGAGCATCCTCCATCCTCGCGAGACTGAGAACGAGGAACTTTTCTTTGTATTGCCGGTTTGCCATTCTCAAAACAGCAACAACAACAGTTCCCCTGATTTAGACTCGATCATTGTAGTCCTAATCCTGTATCTCTGTTGAACGGCACCCTATACATTTATAAAACATGCATGTTGGAAGAACAATTTCAAAGTTGTGCGACATCGTTCCGCATGCATCCCGCACAGCAGAGGTTCCCAAACTGGGGTACGCGTACCCGTGGGGTGTGTTTGCCAGTGGATACACGAGGGGTTGGCAGAAACTATAAGGATTTCACCATGTGTGTAGGTATGTGCTACTCGTATGTGTTTGCGTTTTGCGGGAAATTAGATGGAGTGTTCATGTTCTGCCATCTTCAGAATTCGCTATAAAAAGGTGAAGACGTTTCCTGGAGGTGTCCAAGCAGTTTGAGGTTGCGAGACTGTCGAAGGGCAATGTGTCTGCGAGTACGCGTAGTTGACGGTGCGACGGCCATGTTTAGCAGTGGATCGATCCGGCCACGTTTGACAGTCGTTCGGTATTTCAGCCCAGAAGGGGTTTTCCACGTCGATGATCGTGGACAGTCAAGGGAATGAGGTGTCTAGGTACGTGGACTCGCTAAAAGAGGACATCACCAAATTGTTTGATCGCGTCTGTCAGGACAGACGCTATCTAGATATCGAACATTCCTCGATAAACTGTTCGACAAATACTGACTCTGAAGGTGGCCTATTTGAACGAAATATTTTTCTACCTCAGGTCACTGAACAAATCTCCCTAGTGCCGGTTCACTACAATGATTTATTTGTTGAACAAAGTAAGAGCATCCACTGTGAAGATGAGGCTGTTGGAGGGCAATGGCAACGACGGAACTTTCAACATACTTGATTTTCTCAATGCAGCGATTAATGACGAAGATCGCATTTCGCGCAGAGCTAACAGTGAATCAAGAGGACCTTCGGGTATATTTGTCCAAACACTTTCCCGAATTTAAACCGTAGTTTTGACAAGACTGCCCCCTCACACATACAGATGGTTTATTAGTCTTACCCGATTATTGGTGAGTTTTATTTATTTATTTAATAAAATGATGTGTTATGAGATGAGTGTTGTTTTGTCACTAATTTCTTATCTTATATGAAAACGATTGGGGAACGCAGGACGACGAATTTTGTCGAGTTATCTATCAACCAAAACGTTTAACTAGGTAAGACATAAATTACCTTTTCGTAGGTATTCGAAAAAAAATGTGTTTGTGTTGCCCTGAACCACATCACAATTAAATCACCCTAGAGATCTCAAGTCGCAAAACAATGATCAAACAACAC
>JAHLWY010001198.1:0-25945 GCA_020002185.1 Paraescarpia echinospica | reverse complement strand
CGGTCCTGTGTCTGATCGACAACGACGCCTACAAAGGGACCTGCAATGAAAACCCATTCAACGTGAAGCACAACGACATAAACTTCATCGCACTCTACGTAGACGGTCGACAGGTACCGAGAAAGCTTCTGCAGCCGAACTTCGCCGCCATAGGCGCGTACGTCAGAAGCTACAAGGACATGTTCGCATCGACCGGCAGAGCTTTCGAAAACGAAGGTAACGACGTGACACGCGCCAACTTCGGCGCCGGCTACACCTTCTTCGGGTTCGATCTGTTACCCGACCTTTGCCACGACGACCATTTCAACGCCGTGCATAAGGGCAACCTGCAAATAGAGGTGCACTTCGTACTGGTGCTTCCGCAGAGGCTGAACGTCGTCGTCTACGGCGAGTTCGAAACAGTGCTGGAAATCGACAGGAACAGGAACGTCGTGTACGACTACTGATGAACACGCTAGAGATCGCGCGATACTTACACTGAATGGATCGTTGCCGGCTTGCTGGCCAAGGACGAGCTACCGAAGACAATAGACGCCTACCCGACGGCCATCGTATTCAACACCGAAGACGGAGGCTGGCGGGAGAACACAAGGTCTGCGTGTACGTGGACGCCGACAGACACGACGAATACTTTGATTCGTATGATATGCCGCCGAAACACGCCGCCTTCCGAACGTTCCTGTGCCGCAACTGCGGCGACGGTGTTCAACGTACAACGACCGGATACTACAGAGCGGCCTATCTAACGTGTGCAGTCAATACTGCGTCGATTACCTAATGTACCGATGTCGTGTCGTTTAATGTTTTCAAGAGCCTGTTAGGCCCGGACTTTGTACACAATGACTGTCGTGTATTCGACTGGCTGAAAGTGACGAGCCGAGCTTTTAGGATATGAGATCGTATTTTTATGTACTATGTTTGTTCGATGTAATAAAAAGATGAAAACGTGACGTGGTTTTGGTGTTCCACTTCTTTCTTCGCGTATTAAAACAAACAAACGAATGCGTCGACTTTAATGTTGCGAAAATTTCGGATAATTCGGCTTTAACGTTGTAACGTTTTCATAAAATTCGGCTAAGTCCTACTTTCGTCTACGTAGGATCGACGCCGACTAACTTTGCAAAAATTTCAGAAAATTTGGGTTTAGCTTAGCAAAAGTGTAAAAACATTCGGCTCAGTCCTACTTGTTTACATACTTCGAAATATTAACGTTGCAAAATTGTTCTCCGAAATTTCATCAGCAATTTTAACGATATTTCGAAAATACGTAGACGATTGGCGAGCAATGACGTGTCACGCGTTATGACATTTTTTATGTTATGCTTTCTTAATTGTTTTTATCTTATAAATTAAAAGTTTGTTGTTTATTGGTTATTTCTGTGAAACATATATCTAGCGTTATTATATTTTCTGTTATAAGTTAAACTGTTGTTGTTAAATTTGCGAAAATTTGCGAAAATTCGAATGACTCCTACTCGTCTGCTTAGGATCGACGCCGACTTTAACTCAACAATTTCAGAAAATTCGGCTGAGTCCTACAGATGTACACATTCCGCTATAACATCGTTATATGCATTCCACGTATCGCTTACAACACGCTGCATAGATACCGCAGCGTTTAATTCATAACCCTTCACGCCTTATTATAACACCTCATTTTAGACTCCCATTCATTAATCAAACCTCCGGTTTTTTCGCCATACAAATTACGTCACATAGTTAGTTAGCGCGAACCGATCATCCACGTACATCGAAATAAGGATTTAATAGCTGATTTCGATATTTTCAGGCCTGGCGCGCGGCCGCTGCAAGCAGCTGACATAAGCGACGCAGAACTATTAATAACAGACCGTCGTCGGCTGGCGCGCGCGGCCGACGTGGCTGACGTAAGTGGTACAGTAATTATTAATAGCACCGTGTCGTCGGCCGGCGCGCTGCTCTCCCAAAAAAAACAAGGCGTCGATTTTGAGTTAGCTAAATTAAAAATTAAAAACTAAAAGCACGTATATTAATTTGAAAGCCCACCGAACGTCTACGCACTTCTAAATAACGATTTAATAGCCGATTTAACTATTTCACTCCCTACCGCAAACGACCGGCCCAGTAGTGAAATCACTGTCCACGGCGTCGGCATCGACTCTTCCCACGACTGTCAAAAAGACATACGGGTTCACTATAACATCGCATTATACGTATTCCACCTTGTCGAATTATAAACCTTTCATTAATCGCGCCTTATTACAACATCTCATTTTAGACTCGCCTTCATCAATCAAACAATCGGCTTGGTCCCGACTGTAAGCGTCGGGCTTTTACGGGGGCCCCGTCGTCGACACCGCCACTACTGCCAGTAGACTGCGCCACCGCCCTATCCTTGCGCTATGACATCGCCCTATATGCATTCCACGCCTCGCATACAACACGCTATATAGATACCGCAGCGTTCAATTCATACCTTTTTATTAATCGGGACTTATTATAAAACCTCATTTTAGACTTCCATTAATTAATTAAACTACCGTCTCGGATCCCTTCGGTAAGCTTCGGCTCCTTATAAGGGCTCCCCCCACGCAACCATCACTGCCGGTAGCCGGCGCCACCGTCATATCTTCCCACGCACCAACGCATCACAGCCATCACAGCCACCGCGATACAGTGACTATGGGGGCCCCCACCCCCGCGTCTCTGATTGGAGAGCTCACGATCACACGACCTCATTACATCGTGCCATGCATTTTGAGATATCGGCCAGTTAATGGTCACCGTCCAAAAACCAGGCAAAATCTGTAAAAATTGAGCCCATGTTAGAAGATATAGAAAATGGAATGTTTTGCTCAATTTAAATGAAATCAGGTCTGAAACTGTACCTATATACTACTACTACCTATATACTACTACTACCTATATACTACTATGTATGTATGTATGTATGCATGCATGCATGCATGTATGTATAGATATATGTGTGCATTCATTCACGCACGTTCGTTACGTGTGTGTGTGTGTGTGTGTGTGTGTGTGTGTGTGTGTGTGTGTGTGTGTGTGTGTGTGTGTGTGTGTGTGTGTGTGTGTGTGTGTGTGTGTGTGTGTGCCTGTGTGCGAGCGTGCGTGCGTGTGCATACTTTAACAGTTCCCTCATAGATGGTTTGCCATACTATATGGGATTAATCCATTATGTGTATAAGATTACAAATATCAAATACCTCGATCAAACTATATACATTCAGAAGTCAGTTGTCTGTTCACAGTGCTTGATTTCAAGTCACTTTGCAATGTAATCGTAGCTAAGTAAGTGTTTGATCTGTAATATATGTGTATTACGCAATAGACAAATATTAATGAATAACGTGCTGCAAATAACCTTTTACACGGCATTTCAGACTATATATTTAATTGTTTTTCTAGTAGTAAGTGTTGCAAGCAAGGTGTTGGTTTATTGTATGAAAAAAAAAATCCCAAATGAAACATACGTTGACTAATGTGTATACATGTTTAATTGTGACATCATTAAACAGTGTACGTTTATTTAATAAAGTCTCCGTCTGTCGTATGTTTTATGGTCCACAACTTACATTATATTTACACATTGCAGACGGTCCACATACACTGGTACAAACACATGCGCACACTGTAACGAAACTCGCTGTTTGTATTTGTAATAAATCACATTTTATTAAGTACTGAACCTGATGCCATCGGTGCTGAGTAACCAGGGAATTGATCCCCTGACATCTGCCTCATATACGTATTGTCACATCTCTCCTCTAAAAAAAACTTGAACAGTGAACACAATTAGAACAGTCAAAACTAGAACATGGCAACAGTTGATATGATGTGAATCGATATCGATCTAATCATTCGCATGATGTAGTCACACGTAATCATGTAGATGGCTGGGCCTGCGTGTGGCCCGACCTGATCGCCGAGGGCTGTGCACCACTGCTGGCTGAGGTGCTTGACCATTCACCTGCGCATCACACTGCCGAGGGCTTTGCCACACTGCCGGCTGAGGTGGTTGACCATTCACCTGTGCATCACACTGCACTGACTCAGCTGCACCGTTGCCCTCGACCGTTGGCTTGTCATCATGAGGAGACCCATTATATTCCATCGGGTCCCTCACGGGTGGTTCGCCAGCAGACACGAGCTGACGACGATTTCGCCGATACGTAACGCCATCCACGTCGACTTTGTAACTCCTTGGAGCTACTTGGCGTATGCAGGTGCCGACACTCCATCGTTTCTGGCCCGGTAACCGCATACGAACGGTGTCACCAGGCTCAAGCGATGACAGCGGCTTCGCGTGTTGGTCTGCGTAGAATTTCTGTCGTCGTTTTGCGCCCATCAGCCCCCGCGTCTCGTCCTCGGTAGAGTGTCGCGGCATCAGTAGCGTGCCCGCCGCTGGTAGTAACGTCTTACACCGACGTCCCATCAAACGTTGCGCAGGGCTGGTGCCGACACCCTCAGTAGGTGTGTTCCTCAAGTCTAACAGCGCCAGAAACTCGGATTCGTTGGAGTCACGACATTTCGCGAACAGTCGTTTGACCGTTTTCACCGCATTTTCGGCTTTTCCATTTGAAGTCGGATATCGCGGTGATGACGTAACATGCTCGAAACGCCACTTTGCTGCGAATACCGCAAACTCAGCAGATGCGAATTGCGGCCCGTTGTCGCTCATCACCATATCCGGTATGCCGTGACGTGCGAATTGCTGCGCCATCTCATGGATGACACTGCGTGATGTCACCGACCCCAGCCGCGCAACCTCGACGAAATTGCTGTAGTAGTCGACGATAACGAGGAGTGTACGCCCATTGCTTTCACACAGATCGACCGCGACTTTCGACCAAGGTCTCGCAATGACTTCGTGTTGCATCAGAGGTTCCTTGCCCGGCGCGTCCCGCATCGACAGGCAGATCTCACACGCCGACACGTAGGCTCGAACCTCTGCCGCCATACGTGGCCAGTAGAGCGTGTCGCGCATTCGGCGCAAACAACCCTCTATACCCATATGAGTCGTATGGGCCACCGTCATCAACTCTCTGCACATTGACGTCGGCACCACCAGTAGATCGCGCTTGAACACTAGCGCATCCTGGACCGTTAGTTCATCTCGTGAATCGAAATACGGCCGCACACAATCGGGCACCCCCGACTTCGTCGACGGCCATCCTCGCCGAATGACATCTCGCAGCTTCTGCAAGACCCTATCCTGCTCCGAAGCCAACTGCAACTGCTGCCATCTCTTGTCTGTCACAGGCAGAGTCGTTCTGTGGTCTATCGTCTCGCACTCCTTCGCTATCTCACACGCGCACACTTCTGGTAGATAAGCTCGGCTCAGGGTGTCCGCCAAATACATGGTGTCGCCACGCTTGTATTTCAGGTTGATGTCGTACTTCTGGATAGCAAGAAGCATCCGCTGCAGTCTTTTGGGTGCCGAATCGAGTTTTTTCCGCATGATGATTTCGAGAGGCTTATGATCACTTTCGACGTTCACATTTGCTCGACCATAAACGTAAGCGTCGAACCGTTGGCATGCAAACACAACAGCCAACAGTTCTTTCTCTATCTGCGCGTAACGCTCTTCTGTTGGCATTAGGGCCCTAGACGCATAAGCCACCGGTTGACCCGCCTGCAACAGCGCCGCTCCTAAACCCGATTGCGATGCATCGCACTGCAGTGTCACTTCCTCGTCTAGGTTATAGTACCTGAGTACCGGTGTGCTCGTTACTGCCGATTTGATCGCATCAAACGCCTTCTGTTGTGGTTCGTCCCACTGGAAGTCTGTCTCCTTCAATGTCAGCTCACGCAACGCCTTCGTTGTGTCTGACAAGTGCGGCACGAATTTCGACAGGTACTGAGTCATTCCTAAGAGACGCTGCACTGCCGGAACATCCGTGGGTCTTGGCATCTCTAAGATTGCCCGCACTTTTCTGGGATCCACTTTCAACCCCTCACTAGTCATGACGTGACCGATAAAAGGAATCTCAGGTATGCGCAGTTGCATCTTGTTTGTGTTTAGTTTCACACCTCTATCCTCGCACCGTTGAACGAAAGCCATCATATTTGTATCATGACTGCGATGTGCCTCCGCAATGTTATCTCCGAAACCAACGACTGCAAAATCGTCTGCAATGACTTCGATTCCTGACAGTCCTTCCACGAGTTGGTGCATTTTCCGCTGGAACACCTCCGGAGCTGAGCATATGCCAAATGGGAGCCTTTTCCATCTGTACCGGCCGAATGGAGTGTTGAATGTCGTAAGAAACGAGGACGGTTCATCCAGCATGACGTGCCAGAACCCGCTGCGAACGTCGAGTAGCGAAAACACTTTCGCTCCGTGTAGCCGCGTTGCTACGTCCTCAATGGTTGGCAGAGGATAATGCTCTCGTTCTATGGCGCGATTCAGATCTTTGGGATCCAAACAGATCCTTAGACTTTGCGAGTCTCTTTTCGGCACCACGACCATACTGCTTATCCACTTGGTGGGCTGTGTCACTGGAGCGATTATCTGCTGTCTCTGTAGATCATCCAACGAGTCTTGCAACCGCGCACGGATTGCCACGGGCACGCGTCGTGGGGCATGTTGCACCGGATCTACACTCTCGTCCACCTTGATGTGGTATTCACCTTCCATACAGCCGACACCATCGCCGAACACTTTTGGGAATCGCTTGATCAACGACTCACGATTTATCTGCGTATCATCTTTGCTCACAGAGTACACAGGCGATGCTTGCGTTTCTGGTTGGTTGAGTTCATCATTGTCGTGGTATTCTATCAGTTTCATGCCGATGCACGCCTTGCGCCCCAGGATAGGACGGATCTGATCGCTGTCGACGAGTTTACACTCAAGTTTGCAATGAATGTCTCTGCGTGACACCTGAATCGTGACATTGACCCACGACAGCAAGCTTACCCCCACCATACGCCACGATCGACGACGTCACTGGTCTCACGAAACGTCTGTTATAGTCTTTGGTCGCTTTCTCGTACAGAGACAAAGGAATCACGTTGCGCTGTGCTCCAGAGTCTATCTGGAACCGCAGGTAGTTTCCCGACTCCAGTTTGACGGTGACTACCTGTGCCGCGTCAACCGTCGATACTTCGCTCAGCATAAAGACCTCTTCCTCATCGTCGACTGCGCGCACTGATCGAGTCTTAGTCGTATGCCTGCATCTGTTCGAAAAATGTCCGATCTGCTGACATTTGAAACACTTTTTATCGAATGCGGGGCAGTTTGTCTCTTCCGTCAAGTCATGTCTCCGCCCGCACTTCCCGCAGTAACCGGCTGAGGCGCCGTTTCTGCCTTTAACAGCCGGCCCTCGTTGTTGCCGCTTGCTCTCTGATTTCACAGCGTGCACTGCCTGATCACCGTCTGCCATTATCTTCATCTGAGTGGCCATGCTTTCGGCTGCCCTGCAGATTTCATCCGTTTTCTCTAACGTCAGGTTAGTTTCCCTCAGCAACCGCTCTCTAACTTTATTGTCTGTGATACCGAAGAGCAACCTGTCCCTGAGGATTTCTTTTGGGGTAATCACATCAAATTGGCAGGATTCTGACAACTTTCGTAGTGCCGTTCTGTAGTGTTCGTATGGCTCGCCGGGTTCCTGTTGTCGCTTGTTGAAAACGAATCTCTCAAACGGTACATTTTTCGTCGGTTGACAGTACTGGGCAAACTTCTCCAATACTGGCCCAATCCGCTGTTCGTCGCCGTCTGTTGTCCACTCCCTGAACGTAGAGAACACCTCCCGCGCATCTTCCCCAATGACTGTTAGAAGGGTGGCGACCTGCACCGGCTCTGGTTTGTTAGCCAGTTCAGTGGCTAGGGCATAGTTCGACCATGCACTGTGGAATTTTCGCCATTTTTCAGCCGCTTTGACGTCATTTATTTCTAACGACTGCTGCGGCGGTAATGCGAAACTCGCTGCCATTATCGCCCACTTCACTCAACATGCGACTTTATTGTCTTTGTTACGGCGTTTTGTTCTAAATAATCGAGTACACAGTTCAACAATGACTCGATTAAAAAACACCGCTGCCACCATGTAACGAAACTCGCTGTTTGTATTTGTAATAAATCACATTTTATTGAGTACTGAACCTGATGCCATCGGTGCTGAGTAACCAGGGAATTGATCCCCCGACATCTGCCTCATATACGTATTGTCACACATGCTGCACAAGATTCGTATTCTCCCGGAGTTGAACTAAAAATAGCGGCTGAGAGCAATCCTTCCAAGCAGACCTACAAATGGGTGAACGCTACAACAAGTGAGACGGTCGGGACAGAGGAAACATTCGCCATCACTGACGATTTGATCGGAAAACAACAGCTCAAAGTTATTGTGTGCAACGTTGCGCCCACTCAATCTCCCAGGACCATCTGCAAAGATCTCCAATTCAATTTCATAGTGACAAGTAAGCGGTTTTGTGTTGATAGTTTTGTAGAAAACGAAGAATTACTGGTTGGATTTTGGAGATCATTGTAGCATGTTTAATATTTCAACTGATGTGTGTTTATAGCTAGACGATAGTCATAGAAAGAGAGTTGGGAATATTGTGAGACTGAAGGAGCAGAGTAATTGCAAGAAGACTGAGGAAAGGAGACTGAGAGGATGGAAGGTAATTGGAGGGGAAGAAATCGGACTTTCGACGACAGGAAACGTGACAGGCGTGAAGGTGACAGGGGAGAAAATGACCACAGAGAAGGGAGTTGGAGGGAAAATGGGACAGGAGAGGAGAGAAGAAAATGCGATGGGAGGAATGGAAGTGAGAGTAAATGTTACAGAAGAGTCAATAAAAGGGACATCGACAGGAGGAAAGGTGACAAGAGAAAAAGCGACAAGAAAGAATGGAACAGAAGAGAATGTGACAGGAGAGAAGACGACAGGGGGAACATACAACAACCAGATATATACAAACCGGAGAAGGAGCTACTCTGAGGCAGTGATTGAAGGGGTAATGAGAAAAGAGAGGGTGTTCATGGGCGTATCTATTCTGAGAAAGAGAGATAAGACACTACGCGAGAGGGAGGACGTCGTTGTTTGTTTGCCGGGGGCTAGGATAGAACATGTGACTGAAAGGGTAGAGACGGTATTGGGGCATGGCAAAGGAGGGTCTACACTAGTACACTTAGGGACACATAATGCAGACAGGGAGGGAACAATTGGGATAGTACAGAAGGGGTCCAACATATAGAAACTGCAAGAGGATGGCGATCAACGCACTAGTTGAGCAGATGTGTGAAGAAGAGGGGGTGGGATTCACAGATTCATGGGGATACTTTGTTGGGAGGGAAGATATGTACATGAGAGATGGCCTCCATCTTAGTGGAAAGGGAGCAGCAGTTTTCTCAGAGAACCTGCTGCGATCTGTTGACAGTGGGACAGGTTGCACTTATTTAAACTAGATGAGCGGGGGGATTCACAGAGAACCCTGAAGCTGGAGGCATACACAAAGACAGCTCAACTAAATCAGCAAAGAACAGCCTGGAAAAACTGTTCTGAAGCTGGATATAAATGCGTTTGTTTAAATGCAAGGAGCATAGCAAGCAAAAGAAAACAAGTGAACTAAACATTATGGTAGAATATATTGATCCTCAAATAATAAGTATAACCGAATCATAGGCTACCAACGATATATTAGATACCGAGTTGGGATGGACAGGCTATATAATGTTTAAGAAAGATATAATAGGAAGAAGGGGAGGTGGGGTTATTTTATATATTAAAAAATATACTCAGGCTCATTAAATAAATTAGAAAGAGAAGTAGATTGGGAAGAAGCTGTTTGGAGTAACATAGTTATAGAAAATTCAACGTTAACGGTTGGGTTAGTCAATCGAAGTCCAAACATAAGCGTAGAAGAGAATGAAAAAGTACAAAACGCTATAAGGGAAGTGAGCAAACGGGACTGTATTATTACGGTGGGTTTTAACAATGGCCATATACAATGGACATTTTTACAGAGTACAGGGAGTGAGGATCACAAGTTTTTAGTTTTAGTACAAGATTTTAGTACGAGTTTCATTTCTCAACATGTGCTAGAAGCAACCAGGGTTGCGAATGTGTTAGGCATAGTTTTGTCGTCGCAGAATGAATCAGTTGACAATGTTAAGATATGTGAGCCATTGGGGAGGAATGATCACAACCATATACATTTTACTATCAAAAATCACAAAGGAATAGTAAAAAGCAGTACAGTAGAAAGTTCCACAAAGGAAGATATAAGCACGTGAGGAAGTATTTAGCAAAGATAGACTGAAATAACACACTGAAGAATAAGACAGCAACAGAATGCTGGAATATCTTAAAGAGTGAAATTGAGTGCATCGTCGGTAAATTTGTACCCTTGAAAAAACAAGGGAAATGGTCCCGAAAGAAACACTTATCGAAAGAAGCCAATATAAAAATTAAGTGCAAACAAATGATATGGAAGTCATGATGAAGACTACAACATTTATAAAGAAGCACTTAGCCAAGCTACAACTGAAATTAGAAATTCAAAGAGAAGCTATAAAAAAAATTAGCTTGTAATCTACAACATGACAGCAAGTTTTTATGCATATGTTCGGAGCAAACAGAAAGTTCAAGATAAGGTCGGTCCTTTAGAAGATAGTGCTGGAAATATAATGTCAGAGGATTCTTAATGTCAGAAGACCTGAATGAATATTTTAGTTCGGTGTTTACCAGGGAAGATATTAGTTCACTGCTAGACTGTGTGCTAGTATCAGAGGCTAACCTCGAGGGGGTGGAATCAGACTATTTAGGACAGTTAATTGTAATCCCGGAAATGGTAGCTAAGAAAATAAGAGCTATGAAGGATAATAAATCAACTTAGTGGATGGGATTCCACCCAAACTACATTGGAAAATGTAGAACAAATTAGCATACTGGTTGCAGCAGTTTACTTATTACTAGAAGAGAGAGAGTGGTTCCTTTAGAATGGAGAGAAGCATACATTATACCGATATTTAAAAAAGATTCGAGAAACAAGTCAGAGAACTAAAGACCAGTGAGTTTAACATCTAGTCCGGCAGCCAAAGTGTGATTTCTTGTCCAACCTTGCACTAAAGGTCCCACAATGGGTTTTTCATGATTTTGTATCTTCAGACTGTGGACAATCAGAATCAGAAGGGTGACAAGCTGTCACCCTTGGGTGTTTTGCAGGAATGGCTGGTTTCTATGGCAACCCTATCTCACTCTTGGGCATAAATGAGAAACACGAATACATGCATATATTATCTTATATAAGTTCACGAGTTGGCAAACCAATGTGTGAGATTGTAGTGAAAAATTCAAACTGATATTTTGTCACCCTTCTGATTATGATTCTCCGTAGTCTGATGATACAACATCAACAACAAAAAACATTGTAGGACCTTTAATGCATGGTTACCTTCAACTTCCTCTGGACTAATCGGTGATTTGCAAATTATTAGAAAGATTAATTAAAGATGGATTTTCTTGTTAAATATAACTTGATAAACCCATATCAACATGGGTTTCTAAAAGCGAGGTCATGCTTAAGTGTAGTGCCCTGGTGCAGTGGCTAGAGCTTCGGATTCTCAACCGAGAGAACCCGGGTTCGAATCCTATGCGGCGGTGTCGAACCTTGGGCAAGTTCGTTCACTACACGTTGCTCCAGTTCACTCAGCTGTATGAATGAGTACCTGACTATAGACAGTGGTGGATATTTGTGTACGAATAGTCTTCGCGCATTAATTGCAGCGGGGCTGTAAAGTGTAAAGCGATTTGACCTGAGGATTGGATACTGCGCTATATAAGAACTTACCTTTACCTTTTTACTTAACAAATGTGTTATGTTTTTTAAAAGATATCACTAAGTGGGTAGACGAAGGATTACCAGTAGATATCATCTACTTAGATTTTCAGAAAGCTTTCGACAAAGTGCCACGTCAACGGTTTCTGCTTAAACTAAAGGCCCATAGCATAGGAAATGGTATAATTAACTGGATAGAAGACAACGGGTAGAAGTTGATGGGGATGCTTCAAACTGGAAATCAGTTTTGAGTGGGGTACCCACCAGTGGGGTATTACCGACTGGGACCTATATTATTCTTAATGTATATCAACGATTTGGACGATGATATAACAAGTACGGTGTTGAACTTTGCGGATAATACAAAAGTGTTTAGAATGATTAAACGTGATGGAGATAAACAGCATTTACAAGAGGAACTTCACAGGTTTATCAAATGGTCTGAAAAGTGGCAAATGTTGTTCAATTTTGAGAAATGTAAATGCCCCCACACAGGACACGGGAACGAAAATGTACAATATACAATGGGATGTTCTGTTCTAAGGACTACTGTAAAAGAAAAGGACATAGGGTTAACCATTAGTGCTGATATGAAGGTTTCAGAGCAGTGCGGAATTGCAGTTTCAAAGGGAAATCAAATCCTTGGATTAATTAGGCGAAATATAGCGAATAAGGAAAAATAACTAATACTACCGCTGTTCAGAGGAGAGCGACTAAAATGATACAAAAACTGAGGGATCTTAGTTATTAAAATTCGCCTAAAAGAATGTGGTTTAATAGCAGTAGAGACCAGGAGATTGAGAGGAGATCAGATAGAAGTGTTTAAAATAATGAATGGTTATGAAAATATTGATATAAATATTTTTTTCTCAGTTAAGAAAGATAGAAGGACTAGAGAACATGAAGCTACATTTGCAAAGGAGCAGTTTAGATTAGATATAAGAAAGTTCTCATTTTCACAAAGGACTGTAAATGAATGGAACATATTATATGCTGATTGTGTGGTTGCTAGTAGCGTGAATATGTTTTAAAATAAAATTGACACATACCTCAGAAGGTTGGGATACACGTAGCTAAAAAAATGTTGGACTCTCAATAAGCCTAAAGGCTTCCTTGTCCACCTGACATCTAGACATCTTAATTCTCTGGGTGGCAGTCTTGTGAAATCTTGTTAAATCTTGTTAAGTAGATTTATGTATCCTATGTTGATATTATCACTGAAAGGCTCTGATTGAAAGCACCAACAAAAACAGAAAAATCAATTTTCGATATTTCTCCACCTTATAACACCTGCTAATGGCGGCTTTATGGTAGGCAGTATACCAAGTCATTATATTGGTTTGCATTTTTGTGTGTTTTAAAATAAAAAAAAGTAAAATGGAAATATTACTGGTGATTAAGCATAGTCCTACCCTCGTTGAACGCGCTACTGGGAGTGTCAATGGGTCTGTATGATTCGTGTATTATAATTATAATTATATATTCATTGTGTTCGATTCGTGTTAATTTTTTTCCAATAGTAGTATGCGTGGAATTAGAAGGCACTCATATTTTATTCATTTCCATTGTTTCTGAAGCCGACTCATCAGGCGACTTGGCAAGCGACTCCGCAGAGGCGATGGTTGTGTTTGAAGGCGTCATCGGAGTTCTACTCTGTGTCGCCACAGCAATCATTGTGTAGCCAATTGTCGGAACTTCTCGAACGACAGATGCGAGAGGTTGGCCTACGTTGTATATTGGCGTCTGTTGTTATGCTAAGTGACTGGGAGTTGTGTATATGGGATTTGTCAGCAGTGGGCGACAGCAGGCAGAAACACACACATGCACACACACACACACACACACACACACACACACACACACACACAATGTAGGAGGAGGAAAAACGACTGGTTGGGAGAGAAGAAGGAAATGTTAAAGAAGGAAGGCTGACCGAAAGAAAGAGATTAGGGGAAAGATGACGGGTAAGAAGTTAGCAAGAGGGACGATGACGGGAGGAAAGGTGGCAAGAAGGACGATAACGGGAGGAAAGGTGGCAAGAGGGACGATGACGGGAGGAAAGGTGGCAAGAGGGACGATAACGGGAGGAAAGGTGGCAAGAGTGACGATGACGAGAGGAAAGGTGGCAAGAGGGACGATGACAGGAGGAAAGGTGGCAAGAGGGACGATAACGGGAGGAAAGGTGGCAAGAGGGACGATAACGGGAAGAAAGATGGCAAGAGTGACGATGACGGGAGGAAAGGTGGTAAGAGGGACGATAACGGGAGGAAAGGTGGCAAGAGTGACGATGACGAGAGGAAAGGTGGCAAGAGGGACGATGACAGGAGGAAAGGTGGCAAGAGGGACGATAACGGGAGGAAAGGTGGCAAGAGGGACGATAACGGGAAGAAAGATGGCAAGAGTGACGATGACGGGAGGAAAGGTGGTAAGAGAAAAGGCGAAGTAAGGAAATTGATGTGATAGATTGGGACAGGGGAGAAGTCGACAAGTGGAAAAGACGAGACAAATACCGAAGAAGTAGTTACTCTATTGACAGAGATGGTAATGAAAACAGCGAGATGTTCATGATCCACCCTATACTGAAACAGACAGATAAGAGACTATGTCAGCCGGAAGACGTAGTTTCTTGCCTGGGGGCCACGCGAAGCAAATTGGTAGAGCAAGTAATGAGTCCTGGAAAGGATTGATCCATTGCTGTATAACTAGGCACAAATGATACAGAGAGGGAGATGAAAACCAGTTGTAGAATGACAGCTGCTGCTTCGTTTTCGCGGAATTTTGTTACAGTGCCTTTAAAGATAACCAGTAGAATATTATATCGACCTGTATAAACATATTGATCTACGCGTGCTTCGTTGGGGCCCCGTGGGGTAACTCATTCTGGTGTAAACTGATTGCAGATGATGGTGATTAATTGGCGGTTGTTTTCGGTAGCTTTGAGAATATTACAAAACGAAATGCAACTGTTGCACCGCAATCGAAATCACGTCCGCCGACGTCATAAGCGTTTGACTGGAACGTAAAAGGTGTTCACTTCCAAACATATACTGACATGTCTTTCTGAGCCTTGGAGACAGGACCGCATGATCCAATTCCAACAAAATTCGTTGATCGAAGGATGAACTGTTGAAGTCACTCTCCCCAATCACTGTGTGAGAGGGAGTCATTATTTACACATAGTGGAGGCCAACTTGGATATTTCAAATGTTTCAATGAAGCCAAGATGGCAACATGCATATTCTAAATCAGTAGACCTCTTGCTTATGTAGCTGGTCGTTACATGTGGTGTAACATCGAATTTATGATAAGTTATATTTTCTCTGAAATAGTAATGGTTTGGAAGCCATCTTGGATTATCTCAGTATCCCTTTGTTGCACATTGCTAACACCAGTTTCCCATTAGAATACTCGCGGGCAAACACATATGTTAATACATAAAAATGGAAATTATTCTATATATTTTCAATATATCTTGGATATTTCAAATTCCCCAAGGACGCCAGTGTGGCATCATGCAGTTTCGGAGTCGGTAGATCTTCTTGCTTTGTAAACCACCAAAAACATAGGGTATATTCCACTGGAGGGTTCAGCTAAAAATCGCTGTTTGGCGGTATGACTAATAAGGGAAGTGAGATAGTAGGATTGTACTACAGTAGTACAAGATGGTTTACTTTCTCAACGTCTACTAGAACCAACCATGTTCTCGGATATAACAGAAATCAAGCGTATGTTCGTATTTTCAGAAAACCGAAGATGGTTGGCACACAATGGCTGTGGTTGTCGGTGACCACGACGTAGTTTGGCGTGAATGAGGAAGCAAAATAGCTGACAGAGCTTGTGCATGGGACGATCGCTACATGTTGACGTTGTTGTTAACTAGAGCGTTGACCTGGGCTCCAATTTCTTGAATATCAGCACAGGCAACGTTTACAGTTTCTCATTCATCAGCCGCTCCTTACATGAGTATTGTTTATTTGTATTCTGACATGCTGGGCACTTCATTAAAAAGCAGCGGCATACTTCCCGACTTCCTTCTCATTGCCTGCTAGTTAACGTAGGTGTAGTAACTTGGAACTAACACTACCCCAAGAAAACACTAGGGCAGTGTTTCAGCGTACCCTCAAAACACTACTGATCAGTTTAAAACACTACTCCTACATGTTTCCGAATTTTCGATTTATGTGTGTTAAGGGCCATCTATAAAGAACATATAGCTAGGTAAGAGATCGTGGGGTAACCAAGCAAACGTCAATAAGCTTTACATGGGGAGGTGGTATCTTGGTAATGGTTACGTAACGATTAAAAACGAAGCTGTTGACACATATATGCCGCAGCTTTAACGTATGCAGCATATTTACAATACGTGCGTGCGTGCGTGCGTGCGTGGGTGAGTGTGTAAGTGAGTGTGCGTATGTGTGTGTGTGTGTGTGTATTATAAAAACAGTTTGTTATTTTTTGGTGGACCTATAACTCCATTAATTTTGCATACATGGATCTGAAGTTTTCTATAATGTCTAGCTGACCCATTGGGATGGTTCGTAGGTTTAGACTTTTTCGAAATGCATCCGGTAGGTGGGGAACTTAGTGATGCTCAATATTTCAAAAGGCTGTATGATGAATTCCAGCGGCATAATTTAATTCTTTTTTCTACATCATCGTAAATATATTAATGCCATCTACAAATATCCCCCTGGATGCATACGTAATTGTTTATTAGATTTTCCGTTATTGACGTTTTAAAATCCTGAACGCATACCATGCACCATGTCTGCCTGTCGCGATAGCATTTAGCCAGCAACCCAGTGCGCGCATGCTATTTCTGACAAATAACACACTGCAACAGTATTTTTAGTATATTTTAATATAAAGGCCAGGTTTGTTCTAACAACTACGCCAGTGACGAGTTATAGCTGACAATTTTTTTTTAGGCTGGGGAAAATTGGGATGGGTTTATATTGTATTTTGCGGCTGGTGGGATTCAAATGTGGGACATTTCGGGTTTGGCCTATTTTCAGTGTTCATAGTTAAGCCAACAATACTTTTTGTTAGATGTCAGAGTATATGATTTGAGGATGGGTCACATTCCAGTGCACAAGATTTAGGGAGTCCCCTAATATGAAATCGCGGATTATAATACTCAGTACATGCGTTTTTATAAAAATAGCAACATTACGAAAACATTTGACTGTGTCCATTGAAACGCGCGTAGCGCGGAATTACAATCGCCGCATTATGTACGGTTTTGCCGTAGGGCGTCACACACACACACACACACACACACACACACACACACACACACACACACACACACACACACACACACACACACACACACACACACACACACACACACACGCACACATATACACACGCAAGCATACACGCACGCATATATAATATATATATATATAATATATGTATATATATATATAATATACATATATATATGTATATATATATATATATATATACATATATATATATATATATATATATATGTATGATCACTCCTCACGATACGTCGACAAACTGTTAATACCAATACCAATTTATTACGACTATAAATGCTCTGCTCCATTAAGAGAACTTTCATAGTCCTCTTCTAGTGTAGCTCTACCTGACATATCAGGTCACCAAAGCTTTTAGCCAGAGTGACACCCCCGACGCTTCCACTAGTAAATTCATGTGCACAGCCACACCCTTCCTCTTTTCCTTGACGGCCCTTACTGGCAACACCTGTTGGAAGGATCTCTGCCCAAAATTCTTGGAATTGTCATTTAAGCAGCGAAGTATTATCTTGGTTGCTGTTTTTCATGTTATAACATTGTATAGAACAGTGTTCTACGTGTTTTAAGGGCCTAGTACACTGCCCGACGGCAAAACCTCGACGGCAAAGCGGCAAACCGCGAGCAGAGTCTAGTACACAGAGCGCGACAATCTTCGACAGCATATGCAAATTTGTCACGTGAACAGTTTGTGGATGCTGTAAAAGATGGCGGTCCAAAGAATCAATCGAGAGGAGGAAGCATTATATCTACAGTTGTTAGCCAGAAGTATGATGGCCGAGAAGGGCGTTTTTGTGTGGCAATCTGCAGCGCCATGGAGCGATGACGCGATGCGCGATGCGATGGGCGATGCGATGAGCGATGCGCGATGCGATGGGCGATGCGATGGACGATGCGCGATGCGATGCGCGATGCGATGCGCGATGCGATGGACGATGCGCGATGCGATGCGCGATGCGATGGACGATGCGCGATGCGATGGGCGATGCGATGGGCGATGCGATGCGCGATGAGATGCGCGATGCGCGATGCGATGCGCGATGCGATGCGCGATGCGCGATGCGATGCGCGATGCGCGATGCGATACGCGATGCGATGCGCGATGCGATACGCGATGCGCGATGCGATGCGCGATGCGATGCGCGATGCGCGATGCGCGATGCGATGCGCGATGCGATGCGCGATGCGATGCGCGATGCGATGGTATACATTATAAAGGTGCCGCAATGAGCATGCGTACGTCGAAAACGAGACTTTGGCAGCCATTTGTATTTTATTAAACGCATTCCTTTTTGTGTTCAGAGCATGTGATGTTGGCTGATGACGCTGACTGTACGTATACGGTTACACATGTAGTTATTGTGCACAAAAGATTATGTGATTGTACTTCTAAATATTGTCTCGGACATCTACTGGGATTGAATTTAGCCAAACAAAAACGGGTGCCAGGCAGGCAGCCTCTTCGCAAAAACTAGACTAGGGACTGAAATAGATTACTTTATAACATGAAATATGTATCTATTCAATATTTTAGTTGTTAAATAATTATTGTTTCCATCTGGATATCCCTGATCGCAAATATAAACACTATTTTGTGTACCTGCAGACACGATGAACCAGGGATGGTTAAGGTATTTATCAGTTTAACATTAACCAACAGTTTTGAAGCATATTTGTTTATATTTATTAATTAATGACATAATATCTGTTTAGAATGCAAACATGTTATTTATGCCTTATATAAATTAAAATATAAACTTTTCATAATTTATGCTTCTTGATTTACTCCTCGGTCTCCAATACTTCCATGTCTGGAAAAAACTGACACATATTCCGTGAGACGTTCTTCGATACAAATGCAGTGATGTTTAATGACTTAATCTGGGTTCCGTAGTAGCACATAAAAGCAGCGTTGCGCCGAAATACAAGTACGAATAACGCGGTGTCAATAAATAGGCCCGCTCAAATCAGGCTACCAGCTCTATTGGACCACGTAATAAACAGCCGAAATTGACAGGAAGTTAACTTGTAGTAGGTCTACTAGGAGGTGCACGGTGAGCGCGGTGCGTCTACAATTCGATTCACTTAGGGGTTATCTCAGAACGTTGATGTCCGATATCAGACGAAATTACTTTCATCTTGCCTCAGCCCCCCTCCCTACCCACCTCAGACGATCTTTTTAAACATTAATATGATGACACCAGTATAATTAAGAGTGTCGGACGATGTCCGACGCCAGATGAAACTGCCTCAGACCCCCGTCCCCCAAACAAAAATTATTTCGCTTGATATCGGACATCGACGTTCCGAGATGATCCCTTAGCAAAAATGAAACTACTCTCTAGGAACAACGATTCGCTACCTCGTTTGTGCATTTTATATGTAGGTTTGGTAAAATAATTAGAGACAATACTATTTTAGTTTACGATTTATATATTTTATTATTAACTAAATACACTAAAGTTTAGTAGGGTCTAACTTATTATAGTTATTTATATATATATATATATATATTGTTTTATTTATGTAAGGCATAATGAACATGATATGTACACCTATGAAAATATATCATGTCATTAATGAATAAATATTCAAGAAATGTATACTTCAAAGTCTACGGTTAATGTTCAACTGAAAAATGCCATCAACATCCCTGTTTTTCATATGTGGAGGTACATAAATTATCGTTTATATTTTCGATCAAGGATATTCAGATGAAACCAAAAATGAAATGGGGAGTGGTAGAAGAAGTACACACCTCATGCTACGAAGTAATTCATTTTTGGTCTCCGGTTTTGGTGCGAGAACCTAGATTACATTCTATAAAGTGATTGCCCGCATGCCCCCATTTATCTTAGTCTAAACTCAATCGCATTAGGCTTCTATCATAATATTTAGAAGTACAAACGCATAATCTTTTGTGCACAATAACTAGATGTGTAACCGTATACGCACACTCAAAGTCATCAACCATGGACACATGCGTTGAACATAAAAGGCATCCAGTGTGTTGCCTAAGGTCACGAATTTGTTCAAGCCCAGACAACAAAGCCAAACCCAAAACACTGGCGTCGGAACATGGTGGATATTTGGTGGGTTGAGGCTCTCCAAAACCTCGATTTGCACTCCCCCTCTTGAGGCTCGCCAAAAACAGCCACATTAAGGCTCTCCAACATCACAATTTGCACACCCATT
Organism: Paraescarpia echinospica; assembly: GCA_020002185.1. Classification (NCBI taxonomy): domain Eukaryota; kingdom Metazoa; phylum Annelida; class Polychaeta; order Sabellida; family Siboglinidae; genus Paraescarpia; species Paraescarpia echinospica. The sequence continues at coordinate 5,681 of JAHLWY010001198.1, read as the reverse complement.
GAGGCTCGCCAAAATAACTCCATCTTCAGGCTCTTCAAAAACCTCGATTTGCACCCCCAAATATCTACATTGAGGCTCTCTACAAACATGAATTTGAACTCCTCATATATCCCTGTCTGTCAGGGATGAAACTGGCCTCGATTCCGATGCTCGATGTCTGATTTTTTTTTAATTTCTCTCGCTGATCCTGCACAGCTCTCTCCACCAGATCGTTCGCTCTCGTTTTCCACCTTTCTCCCAATCCTTCAAAATCTCTTTTTCCATAGTCTTCCCATCGCATTCTAGTTCTTCTTCGCCTCCTTTTCCTTCCAGTCTCCGTGCATCTGCTCTCTTTGCCATCCGTTCTTCTCCCATTTTCTCTACAAGTCCTGCCCATCTTAGTTGGCTCATGCTTATGCTTGTTCAGAAACAATTGTGTCGACTATTCATATCAAAGACACAATTAACCACAGGCGCAACTACGACCAGACGATGTAAATAAGTAGCATCATTCTAGTCCAATGCTGCAATTTTGGGAGGTGGTGCTGTTCTAATTATAGCTCCCGACCCAGGGATTATCGTCTCCACAGACGCACCGACTTTGACACATCATGTAATCCACTTGCCAGACAAGAGATACAATTAACCGAAAGTGCTACTTAACCCCCACTTTAGTGCATCGGCACTTCCAGGTGTAAATTACAATTTTGATATACTCGTTTGTGCTGAATCATATAGAAAACAACATTGCTCTCTAGTCTAAAAAAATTCAGTTGTGTTACATCCGTGTAACATAGCTGTTAAGGTGTATCAGAACGGGACGAGGAAAGGCGAATGTGTTTTTGGAGGACAATCGTTCAGATGGGACCACCTTGATGATATGTCGCAAAACATGTTGTTGTTGTCTATGGAAGTTCCCATAGAAAGCAAGAGTATACATCTCAACAATAAAAATATTGAATGAGTATTGGTTTATATTATTTATTCATTGTAAGTACGGAGAAATTACATTATCACATAAGTATGTACGGTATCAGCGGTATGCATGGTCATAGTAATTAGCATCACACGTTTTGCTTTCGTAAACACATTATATCACACGTCAATTATATATATATATATATATACAATTACAGTGAAATTACAATTACAGTGAAAACATGATGTATATCAGAAGTATCTTTCTTAGAAAACTGAACGATGAAATACTACGAGTCTCAAGGAATCATTTCAATCGACGAAACACCGTGCTTCTTTGTGCATATTCGTTAAATTTGTTTGCACCGCACGTTTTATGAGAAATCATTAACACAGAGTATAGTTGGCACTTATCAAAAACGAAGACACACAAGCGATACGGTCATCCGAGGAAAACCAGACCTGCTGTATTTCTTGCCAGAGATTTATGGTAACGTAGCATTTAAATTAATGTACATTAATGCTATACAATTTGCACACATACGTATAAGGCATTTTAAGTTTACCGTGCATATTTGACGTACATATTTAATAATTGTATTCATCCCAAAGATCCCTAGCGGAGTGATAGGAACCTTTTTCTGAGTCACAACAGTACCATTAAGCAAACCGATGTATGTACATCATTACAGTATGTAAAATAAAGTGAATATAGTCTATGTCATTAAAACATGCAAAATAGGAGTGAGAGTACATAATGAACAATTAGTATACGGTGAGAAAATTATATTTACAAATGAACAGTAAAGTAGGAAATTAGCTTCACCTTATTAAACATAGGATACTATAATAATTTTTGCAAACAACCTCTGTTTAGTTTTAGACAAGGTTATTGTACTACAAACAGCATCGATTTAAGCAATGTTTTTAAACGCAAACATTGGTATTGATAATATAGTTGTTGTCTTCCCTAAGTTTGATTGAAACATTTGTACTGTTATACAATGTATGTTATAACAAGTTACTAGCTTGTGTAAAACGCTATATCTACTGTAGACTACAAAGTCGAAGTCGACAAGGAAGACATCATACACATGAAGAGGATGTGCAGGAAACCCCGTGATTGAGGCTGTAGCGAGTGTGCGTGCGAGTGAGCGTGCGCATGTGACTATGTGCGTGTATGCAATGCTAAAAATGATTCAAAATGCAAGCGTAGATGGCGCTCAACTATAGTGAATAACCCAGTCACAATTTACATAGGGTCTACTGCCCGTGAATAAAAGAAACAACTTAAAATAGTTTAGTTATATACATATGCGTCGGAACCGGACTTGGGGGGACTGAACCTAAATATTTAGGTGGGGGGCTTGAGATCGAGATGAGATTTAACCCCATATATTTAGAGTCACGTGGTTGTCTTGTGTGTCTCAAGGAGGAAGAATATGAGTTTTCTCTTCGTAAATACCCGTGAGGATGTTTTAGTTGCACATACTTGTATGTGCATTTTCTAATTAATTTTATGCGCCACTTGACGATTTTGTGGGTTTGTTTGGGTTTGATTTTTTTGGTCTTTGTGCAGACAAAATATGTGACCTGGCAACACTGTTCATAGCAAAATGTTTAGCGTTTAATGATACATTTTACAAAAACAAATTAACATTTTACATACAATCTGTCATCATTAGCGTTACTTCTTGTCCTCTAGTTCAAGTTCGCCACTTATGACATATATTGCGCTTAGGCGGTGACACGTGGTACAAGCCATCGGTACAGCTCGATTCCTGGACGACTTGCGGCTTGTTTCGTCCATGTTGATCCAGCAGCCCCTGGAAGACTCGTTCAGTGTCAACGCGGCAGCCTGAATCACGGGGTTTCCTGCACATCCTCTTCACGTTTCTGATGTCTTCCTGATCGACTTCGACTTTGTAGTCGACAGTACCTGAAGCGTTATGAACAACTTAGTAAATGTTTATAAGGTGCATTGTGCAACAGAACAAATGTTTCAATCAAACGTAGGGAACACAACAATGTAAACGTAATAATATCAACGTTTGTATATAAACACATTGCATAAGTCGATGCTGCCTGGAAAATTATGGCCTTGTTTAAAACTACACACAGCTTGTCTGGAGGTGTTCACAGGTGTGTGTGGTGTGTGGTGTGTGGTGTGAGAGAGGGGAGAGAGAGAGAGTGTGTGTGTGTGTGTGTGAGAGAGAGAGAGAGAGAGAGAGAGAGAGAGAGAGAAAGACAATAATCAATTTATTGTACATACTGTAATGATGTACATACATCGGTTTGCTTAATGGTACTGTTGTGATTCAGAAACAGGTTCCTATCACTCCGCTAGGGATCTTTGGGATGAATACAATTATTAAATATGTACGTCAAATATGCACGGTAAACTTAAAATGCCTTATACGTATGTGTGCAAATTGCATAGCATTAATGTACATCAATTTAAATGCTACGTTACCATAAACCTCTGGCAAGAAATACTGCAGGTTTGGTTTTCCTCGGACGACCGTGTCGCTTGTGCGTCTTACGCTGAGATGGTGCTGATTCCACTCTCCAGCAATCTGGTCGAGGTCGACTTGAATCAGCTGGATGAAGCAAAATCGCAAGCACTCCCTGAAATGAACGAAGCTGCTTGAATTGTATTGTAGAATTAAATCAGGCCTACCAATACTGTGCATATGTCTTGTTTAAAAAAAAAACTGTTGTAAGTAATACATGCTGTACATAACACTGCGTAAACAATTATGTAAGTTAGTCTTTCTGGGTCCTTGCTTTGAATTGCTTATGTTAGTTATCCCGTTCGTTTGCACAAAGAATCACGCTGTTTCAGAAATGTACAAAATATTGCTTACATCTTAGTATCATCGTCGGTTGAAATGATTCCTTGAGACTCGAAGTCTTTCATCAGATTTATCCACCAGTCCATCCCACTGCGTCGAAGCGACAGCCACCAACGTTCAATTCTCTGAAAAAGACATTTAAAATATACATCATGTTCTCACTGTAATTATGAAGCAACTAATCGAAAATTCAAACATGTGAAGGTAATTAGTATTAATATGCATACATTTGATACGGTACATACTCATGTAAAAATGTAATTATATATATATATATATATATATATATAGGTAGGTATGTAGGTAGGCAGGTAGGCAGGCAGGCAGGCAGGCAGGCAGGCAGGCAGGCAGACGGACATACAGACGGACAGACGGACAGACGGACAGACGGACAGACGGACAGACGGACAGACAGACAGACAGACAGATAGATAGATATAGATATATATTATATTATTTAGGTGTAGACACCTGGTTTCTATGGGAACTCCCATACACCACACTGCTGTCTCGCGCCATGCCATCCAAGTGGTCCCATCTGAAGGCTCGTTGTATGTCCTCCATGAAGACGTTCTCAGTTCCCCGGTCCATTCTGATGCACCGTGGCACGGCTGTAACATGCGCATCTCACCAATGAAGTGGTACGATTCCATCACTCTTTATTTGTTCATACATACATACATACATACATACATACATACATACGTTCATCCGTACATGCGTGTATGCGTGCATTCGTGCATGCGTGCACGCGTGCATGCGTGCATGCGTACATACGTACATGCATACATGCGTACATGCATACATGCGTACATGCGTACATCCGTACATACGTACATACGTACATACTTACATACGTACGCACGTACATACATACGTACGTACGTACATACGTACATACATATGCTATTGCTAGTGAGTGTGTGCGTGCGTGTGTGTGGTTTAGATGTATTTTGCATATGTAAATGCCAATAAAGAACACGTTACCACTGATGTCCTCCACAAACTCTATGAAATGATGGGCCGCAACATAGGGATCTTTGTTGGTTCTGCCCACCTTGAGCCATAGTATTTTCCTGGAGAATCTGAATCAGCACATTTTGTTTAATTTCATGACACACTTGAACAGCATACATAAAACTATATACATATATATATATATATATATATATATATATGTATATATATATATTATTCAAATATCTATCAGCCAATGTATTCGGCTGACCACTAGGTTACTATTCAAGTAGTGTTGTTTTGCTTCTGACTTTACAAGTAAAATTAAAACTGACTCCAAAACACCCAAAAACTTTTCCATACACACTAGGCCTATTGCGTATGGGTGGTTTGGTTGTCGCAAAGAACCTTACGAGGAAATAAATTGTCACTGTGGCGTCACCTACTGAGTGAAACAAATTTTAATTACATATTTGATAACAGAAGAGGGCAGCGTGGTTAGTCATTACATAAACACATAATTAAACATGCCAATAAAAACAAACTGGCCTCACCCGCATATTGCTCCGTGTATTGCAAAACCAAACGGCTTTAGCTTGTCGTACCCATCAATGTGAATGAGATAGTTTGGGCCTTTGCTATAATATTGCCTCCGGGAAAATCTGTTTATCCTTCGCTCGGATACCCTTTCTGGGTCCATTATTTGTAACAATGTCATTACCGTGTCCCTGTAAATGAAATAAACTATCATAAATAAATTCACACATATGTAGATGGAGCCTCACATCACTTAGTTACAGTATGCCCTTCAGTAGCAGGTACACATCAAAATTAGTGCTGTCACGGTAGCGGCAAACTTTGCGCTCACCTTTACGTCCGACTGACAACCAAGGTTTCAGCTCAGGTTTAGAACACGTGTTGCAACAGTAGCAAAAGACTTCGTTTAATCCCAGGACAGTAGCCGCAGGAACT
>JAHLWY010001197.1:0-25989 GCA_020002185.1 Paraescarpia echinospica | reverse complement strand
CTAATGCAGTCACCTCACAATTAAAGTCATCCTAGGAGAGTACCAAATTATTTCTGCACCAGTAAGTTGTGGCAGTTAGTCCTGCTAATATAGTCAAATTAAAATTAAGGTCATCTTGTAACAGTCCCTCATTATTTCTGTACCAGTAAAGTGTAGAAGTTATTCCTGCTACTACAGTCACCTCATAATTAAGGTCACCCAAAGAGAGTACTAAATAATTTGTGTACCAATAAAGTGTAGAAGTTAGTCGTGTTAATACAGTCACCTCACAATTAAGGTCACCTTGGTACAGGGTGAAATTATTTATGTACCATTAGAATGTAGAAATTAGTCCTACTAATACAGTCACCTGTCTATTAAGGTCATCCTGGTACAGTCCCACATTATTTCTGTACCAGTAAAGTGTAGAAGTTAGTCCTGTCAATATAGTCACCTCACAAATAAGGTCACCTTGGTACAGTCTAACATTATTTCTATACCAGTAAAGTGTAGAAGTTAGTCCTGGTAATGCAGTCACCTCACAATTAAAGTCACCCTAGGAGAGTACCAAATTATTTCTGCACCAGTAAGGTATGGCAGTTAGTCCTGCTAATATAGTCACATTACAATTAAGGTCACATTGTAACAGTCCCTCATTATTTCTGTACCAGTAAAGTGTAGAAGTTAGTCCTGCTACTACAGTCACCTCACAATTAAGGTCACCCAAAGAGAGTACTAAATAATTTGTGTACCAATAAAGAGTAGAAGTTATTCCTTTAATACAGTCACCTCACAATTAAGGTCACCTTGGCACAGTCCCACATTATTTCTGTAACAGTAAAGTGCAGAAATTGGTCCTGCCAATACAGTCACCTCCCAGGTAAGGTCACCCTAGGAGAGAACAAAATTATTTCTGCACAAGTAAAGTGTGGATGTTATTCCTGCTAATACTTTCACCTCACAATTAAAATCACCCTTGAACATTCCCAATTTTTTCTATAACAATCAAGCATAGAAGTTAGTCCTGCTAATTAAGGTCACCCAAGGAGTTCCAAATTATTTTTGCACCAGTAAAGTGTGGAAGTTAGTCCAGCTAATACAGTCACCTCACAATTAAAGTCACCCTGGAACAGTCCCAAAATATGTCTGTACCACTAAAGCATAGGAGTTAGTCCTGTTAATTAATGTCACCCTGGGACAGTACCAGATTATTTCTGTACGAATAAAGTGAAGAAGTTAGTCTAGCTAATACAGTGACCTCATAATGAAGGTAACCTTGGTACAGTCTGAAATTATTTCTGTAGCAGTAACGTGTAGAAGTTAGTACTGTTCATTAAGGTCACCATGGTACAGTCCCAAATTATTTCAGAACCAGTAAAATGTAGAAGTTAGTCCTGCTAATACAGTCATCTCACAATTACGGTCACCCAAATAGAGTACCAAATGATTTCTGTACATGTAAAGTGTAGAATTTAGTCCAGGTAATACAGTTACCTCACAATTAAGGTCACCTTGGTAGTCTGAAATTATTTTTGCCCCAGTAAGTTGTAGAAGTTAGTCCTGCTAATACAATCACCTCATAATTAAGGTCACACTGGGAGAGTCCAAAATTATTTATTTACCAGGAAAGTGTAGAAATTAATTCTGCTAATACTGTCACTTGACTACTAAGGTCACCCTAGGACACAACCAAATGATTTCTGTACCAGTAAAGTGTATACCATTAAAATGTAGAAGTTAGTCCTGCTAATACAGTCACCTCATAATTAAGGTCACCTTGGTACAGTCCCTTATTATTTCTGTACCAGTAAAGTGTAGAAATAGATCCTGATAACACATTCACCTGACCATTACCAAGACAGTACAAAATTATTTCTGCACAAATAAAATGTGGATATTAGTCCTGCTAATACAGTCACCTCACAATTAAAATCACCCTTGAACATTCAAAAATGTTTCTATAACAATAAAGCATAGAAGTTAGTCCTGCTAATTAAGGTCACACTAGGACAGTACCAAATGATTTCTGTACCAGAAAAGTGCAGAAGTTAGTCCCGTTAATTCAGTCACCTCACAATTAAGGTCACCTTCGTACAGTCCCTCATTATTTCTGTACCTGTAAAGTGTATAAGATAGTCAAGTCGTACTAATAGTCACCTCACAATCACAAATAACTTGTGCAGAAATCATTTTTTACTGTCTTGGTATTGGTCAGGTGATTGTAATTCAGTCACCTCACAATTAAGGTCACCTTCGTACATTCCCTCATTATTTCTGTACCTGTAAAGTGTATAAGATAGTCGTTCTAATAGTCACCTCACAATTAAGGTTACCAATGCACAGTCTGAAATTACTTCTGTACCAGTAAAGTGTAGAAATTAGGCCTGCTAATACAGTCACCTGACTATTAAGGACACCCTGGTACACTCCAAAATTATTTCTGTAACAACAAAATGTAGAAGTTAGCCATACTAATACAGTCATCTCACAGTTGAGGTCACCTTTGTACTGTCCCACATTATTTGTATAACAGTAGAGTGTAGGAAGTTAGTTCTGCTGATACAGTCACCTCACAAATCAGGTCACTTTGGTACAATCCCACATTATTTATGTACCAGTAAAGTGTAGAAATTAGTCCTGCTAATACAGTCACATCACAATTAAGGTCACCCAAAGACAGAAACAAATGATTTCTGTACATGTAAAGTGTAGAATTTAGTCTTGGTAATACAGTTACCTCACAATTAAGGTCACCATGGTACAGTGACACATTATTTCTGTTATAATAAAGTGTAGAATTTACCCCTTGTAAAACAGTCACCTCACAATTAAGGTCACCCTAAGAGAGTACCAAATTATTTCTGCACCAGGAAGGTGAGGAAGTTATTCCTGATGATACAGTCACCTCACAAATACAGACACCTTGGTACAATCCTACATTATTTTTGTACCAGTAAAGTGTAGAAGTTAGTCCTGCTAATACAGTCACCTCATAATTAAGGTCACCCTGGGAGATTCCCAAATTATTCATATACCAGTAAAGTGTAGAAATTAATCCTGCTAATACAGTCACTTCACTATTAAGGTCAACATGGTACAGTCCCACATTATTTCTGTACCAGTAAAATGTAGAAGTTAGTCCTGCTAATACAGTTACCTAACAATTAAGTTCACCCAAAGACAGTACCAAATGATTTCTGTACAAGAAAAGTGTAGATGTTAGTCCTGCTAATACAGTCACCTCACAATTAAGGTCATCCTAGGACTGTACCAAATGATTTCTGTACCAGTAAAGTGTGGAAGTTAGTCCTGCAAATACAGTCACCTCATATTTAAGGCCACCTTGGTACAGTGCCTTATTATTTCTGTACCAGTAAAGTGTAGAAATAGATCCTGCTAATACATTCACCTGACCATTACCAAGACAGTACAAAATGATTTCTGCACAAGTAAAATGTGGATGTTAGTCCTGCTAATATAGTCACCTCACAATTAAAATCACCCTGGAACATTCCAAAATTGTTCTATAACAATAAAGCATTGAAGTTATTCCTGCTAATTAAGGTCACACTGGGACAGTACCAAATGATTTCTGTACCAGTAAAGTGCAGAAGTTAGTCTCGTTAATTCAGTCACCTCACAATTAAGGTCACCTCCATACAGTCCCTCATTATTTCTGTACCAGTAAAGTGTATAAGATAGTCATTCTAATAGTCACCTAACAATTAAGGTCACCAATGCACAGTCTGAAATTACTTCTGTACCAATAAAGTGTAGAAATTAGGCCTGCTAATACAGTCACCTGACTATTAAGGACACCCTGGTACAGTCCGAAATTATTTCTGTAACAACAAAATGTAGAAGTTAGCCCTACTAATACAGTCATCTCACAGTTAAGGTCAACTTCGTACTGTCCCACATTATTTTTGTACCAGTAGAGTGTAGGAAGTTAGTTCTGCTGATACAGTCACCTCACAAATCAGGTCACTTTGGTACAATCCCACATTATTTCTGTACCAGTAAAGTGTAGAAGTTAGTCCTTCTAATACAGTCACCTCATAATTAAGGTCACCCTGGGAGAGTCCAACATTATTTATGTAACAGTAAAGTGTAGAAATTAATCCTGCTAATAGTCACTTGACTTAAGGTCACCATGGTACAGTCCCAAATTATTTCTGTACCAATAAAATGTAGAAGTTAGTCCTGCTAATACAGTCACATCACGATTAAGGTCACCCAAAGACAGAACCAAATGATTGCTGTACATGTAAAGTGTAGAATTTAGTCTTGGTAATACAGTTACCTCACAATTAAGGTCACCATGGTACAGTGACACATTATTTCTGTAATAATAAAGTGTAGAATTTACCCCTTGTAAAACAGACACTTCACAATTAAGGTCACCCTAAGAGAGTACCAAATTATTTCTGCACCAGGAAGGTGAGGAAGTTATTCCTGATGATACAGTCACCTCACAAATAAAGACACCTTGTTACAATCCTACATTATTTTTGTACCAGTAAAGTGTATAAGTTAGTCCTGCTAATACATTCACCTCACAATTAAGGTCACCTTGGTAGTCTGACATTATTTCTACACCAGTAAAATGTAGAAGGATACTGCTGCTAATAGGGTCACCTCATAATTAAGGTCACCGTGGGAGTGTCCCAAATTATTTATGTAACAGTAAAGAGTAGAAAGATAGTCCTGCTAGTAAAGTCACCTCACAATTAAGGTCACCTTAGAACAGTCCCTCATTATTTCTGTACCAGTAAAGTGTAGAAATTAGCACTACTAAAACAGTCACCTGACTATTACGGACACCCTGGTACAATCCCAAATTATTTATGTACAGGTAAAATGTAGAAATTAGTCCTACTAATTCAGACACCTTACAAATAAGGTCACCCTAGGAGATTACGAAATTATTTTTGCAAAAGTAAGGTGTAGAAGTTAGTCCTGCTAATACAATCACCTAAAAATTAAGGTCACATTGCTACAATCACTCATTATTTCTTTACAAGTAAAGTGTAGAAGTTAGTGCTGCTAATACAGTCACCTCACAATTAAATTCACCCTAGGACAGAACTAAATGATTTGTGTACCAGTAAAGTGTATACCATTAAAATGTAGAAGTTAGTCCTGCTAATATAGTCACCTCATAATTAAGGTCACCTTGGTACAGTCCCTTATTATTTTTGTACCTGTAAAGTGTAGAAATAGGTCCTGCTAATACATTCACCTGACCATTACAAAGACAGTACAAAATGATTTCTGCAGAAGTAAAATTTGGATGTTAGTCCTCTAGTATAGTCACCTCATAATTAAAATCACCCTGGAATATTCCTAATTTTTTTTATAACAATAAAGCATAGAAGTTAGTCCTGTTAACTTAGGTCACCCTGGGACAGTCCCAAATGATTTCTGTACCAATAAAATGAAGAAGTTATTCTAGCTAATACAGTGACCTCACAATGAAGGTCACCTTGCTACAGTCTGAAATTATTTCTGTAGCAGTAACGTGTAGAAGTTAGTCCTGCTAATAAGGTCACCTCACAATTATGGTCACCTTGGTAGTCTTAAATTATTTCTACACCAGTAAAATGTAGATGGATACTGCTGCTAATAGAATCACCTCATAATTAAGGTCACCTTTAGGAGTGTCCCAAATTATTTATGTAACAGTAAAGTGTAGAAAGTTAGTCCTGCTAATATAATCACCTCACAATTAAGGTCACCTTGGTACAGCCCCTCATTATTTCTGTACCAGTAAAGTGTAGAAATTAGTATTACTAAAACAGTCACCTGACTATTAATGACACCCTGGTACAGTCCGAAATTATTTATGTACAGGTAAAATGTAGAAATTAGTCCTACTAATACAGTCACCTCACAATTAAGGTCACCTTGGTAGTCTGAAATTAGTTCTACAGCAGTAAAATGTGGAAGTTAGTCCTGCTAATACAGTCACCTCACAATTAAGGTTACTTATCTGTTGTTGTGTATTTGTTGTTCTACCTTCTGCACCAGTCACTTGGGAATCAAGACAAAGAACCTCTCCTGAAACAGAAATGCATTTTCTATCAATGCCAATCTAATGCACATGCATGGATCATCATATATGAAAAGTATGTCCAAAAAGTCTAAAACGTTTTTTATAAAAGCGATTTAGTTTTACTTAATTCCTGAGGCTTGATAATAGTTTACTTTTTCCAGTATATTTGTATTATATAGATGCTATCAATGACATATATTCAAATAATATATCAAGTAACGGAGCATGTATCTTTTAAAGATGGCTTACATATGTTCTATCAGTGGCAAATAATAAAAGTGGTTAATGACACATGGTTTCTACATTTTGCAAAAAATTATGAATAGAGTTATTGCCTCACAATTAAGGTCACCCTAGGACAGTATCAAAAGATGTATGTACCAGTAAAATGTAGAAGTTAGTTAAGATAATACAGTCACCTCATAGTTACGGTCACCCTGGGATAGTCCGAAATTATTTATGTAACAATAAAATGTAGAAAGTTAGTACTGCTAATACAGTCACCTCACAATTAAGGTTACTTATCTGTTGCTGTGTGTTTATTGGTCTACCTTCTGCACCAGTCACTCGGGAATCAAGTCCACGAACCTCTCCTGACACAGAAATGCATTGTCTACCAATGTCCATCTAATGCACATGCATGGATCATCAAAACTGAAAAGTATGTCCAAAAAGTATATTACATTTATTATAAAGGCGATTTAGTTTTATTTATTTCATGAGGCTTTATAATAGTTTATTTTTTCCAGTATACCTGTATTATATAGATGATATCAATGACAGAAATTCAAATAATATATGGAGTAACAGAGCATGTAACTTTTAAAGATGGCTTACATATGTTCTGTCAGTGGCAAATGGTACAACTGGGTAATGACAGAAGTTTCTACATTTTGTTAAAAATGATGTTTAGAGATATTGCCTAAGAAATAAAGGTCACCCATGGACAGTACCAAATGATTTATGTACCAGTAGAGTGTAGAAGTTAGTCCTACTAATACAGTCACCTCACAATTAAGGTCACCGTGGTACAGTCTGAAATTATTTATGTAACAGTAGAATGTAGAAATTAGTCCTACTAATACAGTCACCTGTCTACTAAGGTCATCTTGGTACAGTCACAAATTATTTCTGTACCAGTAAAATGTAGAAGTTAGTCCTGCTAATACAGTCACCTCACAATTAAGGTCACCTTGGAACAGTCCCACATTATTTCTGTACCAGTAAAATGTAGAAGTTAGTCCTGCTAATGCAGTCACCTCACAATTAAAGTCACCCTAGGAGAGTACCAAATTATTTCTGCACCAGTAAGTTGTGGCAGTTAGTCCTGCTAATATAGTCAAATTAAAATTAAGGTCATCTTGTAACAGTCCCTCATTATTTCTGTACCAGAAAAGTGTAGAAGTTATTCCTGCTACTACAGTCACCTCATAATTAAGGTCACCCAAAGACAGTACTAAATAATTTGTGTACCAATAAAGTGTAGAAGTTAGTCGTGTTAATACAGTCACCTCACAATTAAGGTCACCTTGGTACAGGGTGAAATTATTTATGTACCATTAGAATGTAGAAATTAGTCCTACTAATACAGTCACCTGTCTATTAAGGTCATCCTGGTACAGTCCCACATTATTTCTGTACCAGTAAAGTGTAGAAGTTAGTCCTGTCAATATAGTCACCTCACAAATAAGGTCACCTTGGTACAGTCTAACATTATTTCTATACCAGTAAAGTGTAGAAGTTAGTCCTGGTAATGCAGTCACCTCACAATTAAAGTCACCCTAGGAGAGTACCAAATTATTTCTGCACCAGTAAGGTATGGCAGTTAGTCCTGCTAATATAGTCACATTACAATTAAGGTCACATTGTAACAGTCCTACATTATTTCTGTACCAGTAAAGTGTAGAAGTTAGTCCTGCTACTACAGTCACCTCACAATTAAGGTCACCCAAAGACAGTACTAAATAATTTGTGTACCAATAAAGAGTAGAAGTTATTCCTTTAATACAGTCACCTCACAATTAAGGTCACCTTGGCACAGTCCCACATTATTTCTGTAACAGTAAAGTGCAGAAATTGGTCCTGCTAATACAGTCACCTCCCAAGTAAGGTCACCCTAGGAGAGAACAAAATTATTTCTGCACAAGTAAAGTGTCGATGTTATTCCTGCTAATATAGTCACCTCACAATTAAAGTCACCCTGGAACAGTCCCAAAATATGTCTGTACCACTAAAGCATAGAAGTTAGACCTGTTAACTTAGGTCACCCTGGGACAGACCCAAATGATTTCTGTACCAATAAAATGAAGAAGTTATTCTAGCTAATACAGTGGCCTCACAATGAAGGTCACCTTGATACAGTCTGAAATTATTTCTGTAGCAGTAACGTGTAGAAGTTAGTCCTGCTAATACAGTCACCTGACTATTAAGGACACCCTGGTACACTCCAAAATTATTTCTGTAACAACAAAATGTAGAAGTTAGCCATACTAATACTGTCATCTCACAGTTGAGGTCACCTTTGTACTGTCCCACCTCATTTTTATAACAGTAGAGTGTAGGAAGTTAGTTCTGCTGATACAGTCACCTCACAAATCAGGTCACTTTGGTACAATCCCACATTATTTCTGTACCAGTAAAGTGTAGAAATTAGTCCTGCTAATACAGTCACATCACAATTAAGGTCACCCAAAGACAGAAACAAATGATTTCTGTACATGTAAAGTGTAGAATTTAGTCTTGTTAATACTGTTACCTCACAATTAAGGTCACCATGGTACAGTGACACATTATTTCTGTAATAATAAAGTGTAGAATTTACCCCTTGTAAAACAGTCACCTCACAATTAAGGTCACCCTAAGAGAGTACCAAATTATTTCTGCACCAGGAAGGTGAGGAAGTTATTCCTGATGTTACAGTCACCTCACAAATAAAGACACCTTGGTACAATCCTACATTATTTTTGTACCAGTAAAGTGTAGAAGTTAGTCCTGCTAATACAGTTACCTCATAATTAAGGTCACCCTGGGAGATTCCCAAATTATTTATGTACAAGTAAAGTGTAGAAATTAATCCTGCTAATACAGTCACTTGACTATTAAGGTCAACATGGTACAGTCCCAAATTATTTCTGTACCAGTAAAATGTAGAAGTTAGTCCTGCTAATACAGTGACCTCACAATTAAGTTCACCCAAAGACAGTACCAAATGATTTATGTACAAGAAAAGTGTAGATGTTAGTCCTGCTAATACAGTCACCTCACAATTAAGGTCATCCTAGGACTGTACCAAATTATTTCTGTACCAGTAAAGTGTGGAAGTTAGTCCTGCAAATACAGTCACCTCATATTTAAGGCCACCTTGGTACAGTGCCTTATTATATCTGTACCAGTAAAGTGTAGAAATAGATCCTGCTAATTCATTCACCTGACCATTACCAAGACAGTACAAAATGATTTCTGCACAAGTAAAATGTGGATGTTAGTCCTGCTAATATAGTCACCTCACAATTAAAATCACCCTGGAACATTCCAAAATTGTTCTATAACAATAAAGCATTGAAGTTATTCCTACTAATTAAGGTCACACTGGGACAGTACCAAATGATTTCTGTACCAGTAAAGTGCAGAAGTTAGTCTCGTTAATTCAGTCACCTCACAATTAAGGTCACCTCCATACAGTCCCTCATTATTTCTGTACCAGTAAAGTGTATAAGATAGTCATTCTAATAGTCACCTAACAATTAAGGTCACCAATGCACAGTCTGAAATTACTTCTGTACCAATAAAGTGTAGAAATTAGGCCTGCTAATACAGTCACCTGACTATTAAGGACACCCTGGTACAGTCCGAAATTATTTCTGTAACAACAAAATGTAGAAGTTAGCCCTACTAATACAGTCATCTCACAGTTAAGGTCAACTTCGTACTGTCCCACATTATTTTTGTACCAGTAGAGTGTAGGAAGTTAGTTCTGCTGATACAGTCACCTCACAAATCAGGTCACTTTGGTACAATCCCACATTATTTCTGTACCAGTAAAGTGTAGAAGTTAGTCCTTCTAATACAGTCACCTCATAATTAAGGTCACCCTGGGAGAGTCCAACATTATTTATGTAACAGTAAAGTGTAGAAATTAATCCTGCTAATAGTCACTTGACTTAAGGTCACCATGGTACAGTCCCAAATTATTTCTGTACCAATAAAATGTAGAAGTTAGTCCTGCTAATACAGTCACATCACGATTAAGGTCACCCAAAGACAGAACCAAATGATTGCTGTACATGTAAAGTGTAGAATTTAGTCTTGGTAATACAGTTACCTCACAATTAAGGTCACCATGGTACAGTGACACATTATTTCTGTAATAATAAAGTGTAGAATTTACCCCTTGTAAAACAGACACCTCACAATTAAGGTCACCCTAAGAGAGTACCAAATTATTTCTGCACCAGGAAGGTGAGGAAGTTATTCCTGATGATGCAGTCACCTCACAAATAAAGACACCTTGGTACAATCCTACATTATTTTTGTACCAGTAAAGTGTATAAGTTAGTCCTGCTAATACATTCACCTCATAATTAAGGTCACCTTCATACAGACCTACATTATTTTTGTACCAGTAGAGTGTAGGAAGTTAGTTCTGCTGATACAGTCACCTCACAAATCAGGTCACTTTTGTACAATCCCACATTATTTCTGTAGCAGTAAAGTGTAGAAGTTAGTCCTGCTAATAAGGTCACCTCACAATTAAGGTCACCTTGGTAGTCTGACATTATTTCTACACCAGTAAAATGTAGAAGGATACTGCTGCTAATAGAGTCACCTGATAATTAAGGTCACCGTGGGAGTGTCCCAAATTATTTATGTAACAGTAAAGAGTAGAAAGATAGTCCTGCTAATAAAGTCACCTCACAATTAAGGTCACCTTTGAACAGTCCCTCATTATTTCTGTACCAGTAAAGTGTAGAAATGAGTACTACTAAAACAGTCACCTGACTATTAAGGACACCCTGGTACAATCCGAAATTATTTCTGTACAGGTAAAATGTAGATATTAGTCCTACTAATACAGTCACCTCACAATTAAGGTCACCTTAGGAGAGTACCAAATTATATTTTTGCACCATAATGTGTAGAAGTTATTCCTGCTAATACAATCACCTAACAATTAAAGTCACCTTGGTACACTCATTATTTCTGTAGTAGTAAAGTGTAGAAGTTAGTGCTGCTATTTCAGTCACCTCACAATTAAGTTCACCCTAGGACAGAACCAAATGATTTCTGTACCAGTAAAGTGTATACCATTAAAATGTAGAAGTTAGTCCTGCTAATACAGTCAACTCATAATTATGGTCACCTTGGTACAGTCCCTTATTATTTTTGTACCAGTAAAGTGTAGAAATAGATCCTGCTAATACATTCACCTGACCAGTACCAAGACGGTACAAAATGATTTATGCAAGCACCAACACAAGTCATGAATAGTGATGAAAGAAGGCCAAATGAATGTCGTTTATTAAGAAATTAAGTTAAAGAGAGAAATGTGGGCTCTACATCCCAAGGCCAGGCCTGTGACTGAGCCCATACTAGTCTCCTGTCCCTCAGGTTGACAGAGCCCACATTTCGGCATATACAACATTAGCAGTATTGTTATAGATATATACAACATCATTACTACTGTAATCACAGTAGACCTTAGGCACCGTACCGTACTAACCAAGCACACCATTCATTC
This sequence comes from Paraescarpia echinospica, assembly GCA_020002185.1. NCBI lineage: Eukaryota > Metazoa > Annelida > Polychaeta > Sabellida > Siboglinidae > Paraescarpia > Paraescarpia echinospica. The sequence continues at coordinate 14,218 of JAHLWY010001197.1, read as the reverse complement.
ACCTAACTATAATCCCAACTACCTGCTGAAGAGTTACATTGTATCAAGATTTAGCCTAAACCTATAAGTGGGGCCATTACGCCCCACTTACTAAAATCACCGGTGGAAGAGAAGCGAGCTGTCTCGGCGTTAAAACCCCGTGAACACATTGTCCACCTGCACTAAGAAAACGGGGAAAGCTTTGAGATTTGCTATCAACCCCTCTTCCACCAATGATGTACATGGTATGTCCCTAACGCTATCAAAAATTTGGGAGGGATGGGAGGGCCAAAATTGTTTGATGCGACCACTCCGTCTGCTTTCACAAAACGAAGTGACCAAGAGCTCGTTGTAATCTGTGACTGCGCGCCACTTCCACGCGGTGATTGGCTCCTTGCGCCAGAGACAACGAGGTAATTAGCATAATAATTAGCATCAGACATTAGGCCAATCATCACTTGTCCTGCGTTGTTGCCAGCACAAAAACCCATATGCAGCACGTTGCCGTGGCCGCATATTCTCATTTATGCACAAGTAAAATGTTGATGTTAGTACTCTAATATAGTCACCTCACAATTAAAATCACCCTGGAACATTCCAACATTTTTGTATAACAATAAAGCATAGAAGTTAGTCCTCCTAATTAAGGTCACACTGGGACAGTGCCAAATGATTTCTGTACCAGTAAAGTGTAGAAATAGGTCCTGCTAATACATTCACCTGACCATTACCAAGACAGTACAAAATGATTTCTGCATAAGTAATTTGTGGTTGTTAGTCCTCTAATATAGTCACATCACAAATAAATTCACCCTGGAACATTCCAAAATTTTTGTATAACAATAAAGCATAGATAAATAAAGTGTATAAATTAGGCCTGCTAATACAGTCACCTGAATATTAAGGACACCCTGGTACAGTCCGAAATTATTTCTGTAACAATAAAATGCAGAAGTTAGTCCTACTAATACAGTCATCTAACAATTAAGGTCACCTTGGTACAGTGACACATTATTTCTGTAATAATGATGTGTAGAATTTACTCCTTGTAAACCAGTCACCTCACAATTAAGGTCACCCTAAGAGAGTACCAAATTATTTCTGCACCAGTAAGGTGAGGAAGTTATTCCTGATAATACAGTCACCTCACAAATAAAGACACCTTGGTACAATCCTACATTATTTCTGTACCAGTAGAGTGTAGGAAATTAGTTCTGCTGATACAGTCACCTCACAAATCAGGTCACTTTGGTACAATCCCACATTATTTTTGTACCAATAAAGTGTAGAAGTTAGTCCTGCTAATACAATCACCTCATAATTAAGGTCACCCTGGGAAAGTCCCAAATTATTTATGTACCAGTAAAGTGTATAAATTAATCCTGCTAATACAGTCACTTGACTATTAAGGTCACCATGGTACAGTCCCAAATTATTTATGTACCAGTAAAATGTAGAAGTTAGTCCTGTAAAGTGTATAAGATAGTCGTTCTAATAGTCACCTCACAATTAAGGTTACCAATGCACAGTCTGAAATTACTTCTGTACCAGTAAAGTGCAGAAATTAGGCCTGCTAATACAGTCACCTGACTATTAAGGACACCTTGGTACACTCCGAAATTATTTCTGTAACAACAAAATGTAAAAGTTAGCCATACTAATAAAGTCATCTCACAGTTGAGGTCACCTTCGTACTGTCCCACATTATTTATGTACCAGTAAAGTGTAGAAGTTAGTCCTGCTAATACAGTCACATCACAATTAAGGTCACCCAAAGACAGAAACAAATGATTTCTGTAGATGTAAATTGTAGAATTTAGTTTTGGTAACACAGTTACCTCACAATTAAGGTCACCATGGTACAGTGAAACATTATTTCTGTAATAACAAAGTGTAGAATTTACCCCTTGTAAAACAGTCACCTGACAATTAAGGTCACCCTAAGAGAGTAACAAATTATTTCTGCACCAGGAAGGTGAGAAAGTTATTCCTGATAATACAGTCACCTCACAAATAAAGACACCTTGGTACAATCCTACATTATTTCTGTACCAGTAGAGTGTAGGACATTTGTTCTGCTGATACAGTCACCTCACAAATCAGGTCACTTTGGTACAATCCCACATTATTTTTGTACCACTAAAGTGTAGAAGTTAGTCCTGCTAATACAATCACCTCATAATTAAGGTCACCCTGGGAGAGTCCCAAATTATTTATGTACCAGTAAAGTGTATAAATTAATCCTGCTAATACAGTCACTTGACTATTAAGGTCACCATGGTACAGTCCCAAATTATTTATGTACCAGTAAAATGTAGAAGTTAGTCCTGCTAATACAGTTACCTCACAATTAATTTCACCCAACGACAGTACCAAATGATTTCTGTACAAGAAAAGTGTAGATGTTAGTCCTGCTAATACAGTCACCTCACAATTAAGGTCATCCTAGGACTGTACCAAATGATTTCTGTACCAGTAAAGTGTGGAAGTTAGTCCTGCTAATATAGTCACCTCACAATTAAAGTCACCCTGGAACAGTCCCAAAATATGTCTGTACCACTAAAGCATAGAAGTTAGACCTGTTAACTTAGGTCACCCTGGGACAGTCCCAAATGATTTCTGTACCAATAAAGTGAAGAAGTTATTCTAGCTAATACAGTGACCTCACAATAAAGGTCACCTTGCTACAGTCTGAAATTATTTCTCTAGCAGTAACGTGTAGAAGTTAGTCCTGCTAATAAGGTCACCTCACAATTATGGTCACCTTGGTAGTCTTAAATTATTTCTACACCAGTAAAATGTAGAAATAGGTCCTGCTAATACATTCAGCTGACCATTACAAAGACAGTACAAAATGATTTCTGCACAAGTAAAATGTGGATGTTAGTCCTCTAATATAGAGACCTCACAATTAAAATCACCCTGGAACATTGCAAAAGTTTTGTATAACAATAAAGCATAGAAGTTAGTCCTGTTAATTAAGGTCACCCTGGGACAGTCCCAAATGATTTCTGTACCAATAAAGTGAAGAAGTTAGTCCTGCTACTACATTCACCTCACAATTAACGTCACCTTGGTAGTCAGAAATCATTTCTACACCACAAAAATGTAGGATACTCCTGCTAATAGAGTCACCTCATAATTAAGGTCACCCTAGGAGTGTCCCAAATTATTTATGTAACAGGAAAGTGTAGAAAGTTAGTCGTGCTAATATAGTCTTCTCACAATTAAGGTCACCTTGAAACAGTCCCTCATTATTTCTGTACCAGTAAAGTGTAGAAATTAGTACTATCAAAACAGTCACCAGACTATTAAGGACACCCTGGTACAGTCCGAAATTATTTCTGTACAGGTAAAATGTAGAAATTAATCCTACTATTACACAAATATAGTCACCCTAGGAGAGTACCAAATTATTTTTGCACCAGTAAGGTGTAGCAGTTAGTCCTGCTAATACAATTACCTAACAATTAAGGTCACCTTGGTACAATCATTCATTATTTCTGTATAAGTAAAGAGTAGAAGTTAGTGCTGCTAATACAGTGACCTCACAATTAAGTTCACCCTAGGACAGAACTAAATGATTTGTGTACCAGTAAAGTGTATACCATTAAAATGTAGAAGTTAGTCCTGATAATACAGTCACCTCATAATTAAGGTCACCTTGGTACAGTCCCTTATTATTTCTGTACGGGTAAAGTGTAGAAAGAGGTCCTGCTAATACATTCAGCTGACCATTAAAAAGACAGTACAAAATGATTTCTGCACAAGTAAAATGTGGATGTTAGTCCTGCTAATATAGTGACCTCACAATTAAAATCACCCTGGAACATTCCAAAATTTTTGTATAACAATGAAGCATAGAAGTTAGTCCTGCTAATTAAGGTCACCCTGGGACAGTCCCAAATGATTTCTGTACCAATAAAGTGAAGAAGTTAGTCCTGCTACTACATTCACCTCACAATTAACGTCACCTTGGTAGTCAGAAATAATTTCTACACCACAAAAATGTAGGATACTCCTGCTAATAGAGTCACCTCATAATTAAGGTCACCCTAGGAGTGTCCCAAATAATTTATGTAACAGTAAAGTGTAGAAAGTTAGTCCTGCTAATATAATCACCTCACAATTAAGGTCACCTTGGTACAGCCCCTCATTATTTCTGTACCAGTAAAGTGTAGAAATTAGTATTACTAAAACAGTCACCTGACTATTAATGACACCCTGGAACAGTCCGAAATTATTTCTGTACAGGTCAAATGTAGAAATTAGTCCTACTAATACAGTCACCTCACAATTAAGGTCACCTTGGTAGACTGAAATTAGTTCTACAACAGTAAAATGTGGAAGTTAGTCCTGCTAATACAGTCACCTCACAATTAAGATAACCCTGGGACAGTCCAAAATTATTTCTGTACCAGTATAGTGTGGAAGTTATTCCTGCTAATACAGTCACCTCACAATTAAGGTCACTTCTCTGTTGCTGTGTATTTGTTGTTCTACCTTCTGCACCAGTCACTTGGGAATCAAGACAGAGAACCTCTCCTGAAACAGAAATGCATTTTCTATCAATGCCAATCTAATGCATGGATCATCATATCTGAAAAGTATGTCCAAAAAGTCTAAAACGTTTTTTTATAAAAGCGATTTAGTTTTACTTAATTCCTGAGGCTTGATAATAGTTTACTTTTTCCAGTATATTTGTATTATATAGATGCTATCAATGACATATATTCAAATAATATATCAAGTAACGGAGCATGTATCTTTTAAAGATGGCTTACATATGTTCTATCAGTGGCAAATAATAAAAGTGGTTAATGACACATGGTTTCTACCTTTTGCCAAAAATGATTAATAGAGTTATTGCCTCACAATTAAGGTCACCCTAGGACAGTATCAAAAGATTTATGTACCAGTAAAATGTAGAAGTTAGTTCAGATAATACAGTCACCTCATAGTTACGGTCACCCTGGGAGAGTCCCAAATTAGTTATGTAACAATAAAATGTAGAAAGTTAGTACTGCTAATACAGTCACCTCACAATTAAGGTTACTTATCTGTTGCTGTGTGTTTGTTGGTCTACCTTCTGCACCAGTCACTCGGGAATCAAGTCCACGAACCTCTCCTGACACAGAAATGCATTTTCTACCAATGTCCATCTAATGCACATGCATGGATCATCAAAACTGAAAAGTATGTCCAAAAAGTCTATTACATTTATTATAAAGGCGATTTAGTTTTATTTAATTGATGAGGCTTTATAATAATTTATTTTTTCCAATATACCTGTATTATATAGATGATATAAATGACAGAAATTCAAATAATATATGGAGTAACAGAGCATGTAACTTTTAAAGATGGCTTACATATGTTCTGTCAGTGGCAAATGGTACAACTGGGTAATGACAGATGTTTCTACATTTTGTTAAAAATGATGTTTAGAGATATTGCCTCAGAAATAAAGGTCACCCATAGACAGTACCAAATTATTTATGTACCAGTAGAGTGTAGAAGTTAGTCCTACTAATACAGTCACCTCACAATTAAGGTCACCGTGGTACAGTCTGAAATTATTTATGTAACAGTAGAATGTAGAAATTAGTCCTGCTAATACAGTCACCTGTCTACTAAGGTCATCTTGGTACAGTAACAAATTATTTCTGTACAAGTAAAATGTAGAAGTTAGTCCTGCTAATACAGTCACCTCACAATTAAGGTCACCTTGGAACAGTCCCACATTATTTCTGTACCAGTAAAGTGTAGAAGTTAGTCCTGCTAATGCAGTCACCTCACAATTAAAGTCACCCTAGGAGAGTACCAAATTATTTCTGCACCAGTAAGGTGTGGCAGTTAGTCCTGCTAATATAGTCAAATTAAAATTAAGGTCACCTTGTAACAGTCCCTCATTATTTCTGTACCAGTAAAGTGTAGAAGTTATTCCTGCTACTACAGTCACCTCACAATTAAGGTCACCCAAAGACAGTACTAAATAATTTGTGTACCAATAAAGTGTAGAAGTTAGTCCTGTTAATACAGTCACCTCACAATTAAGGTCACCTTGGTACAGGCTGAAATTATTTATGTACCAGTAGAATGTAGAAATTAGTCCTACTAATACAGTCACCTGTCTATTAAGGTCATCCTGGTACAGTCCCACATTATTTCTGTACCAGTAAAATGTAGAAGTTAGTCCTGTCAATATAGTCACCTCACAAATAAGGTCACCTTGGTACAGTCTAACATTATTTCTATACCAGTAAAGTGTAGAAGTTAGTCCTTGTAATGCAGTCACCTCACAATTAAAGTCACCCTAGGAGAGTACCAAATTATTTCTGCACCAGTAAGGTATGGCAGTTAGTCCTGCTAATATAGTCACATTACAATTAAGGTCACATTGTAACAGTCCCTCATTATTTCTGTACCAGTAAAGTGTAGAAGTTAGTCCTGCTACTACAGTCACCTCACAATTAAGGTCACCCAAAGACAGAACTAAATAATTTGTGTACCAATAAAGAGTAGAAGTTAGTCCTTTAAAACAGTCAACTCACAATTAAGGTCACCTTGGCACAGTCCCACATTATTTCTGTAACAGTAAAGTGCAGAAATTGGTCCTGCTAATACAGTCACCTCCCATGTAAGGTCACCCTAGGAGAGAACAAAATTATTTCTGCACAAGTAAAGTGTGGATGTTATTCCTGCTAATATAGTCACCTCACAATTAAAGTCACCCTGGAACAGTCCCAAAATATGTCTGTACCACTAAAGCATAGAAGTTAGACCTGTTAACTTAGGTCACCCTGGGACAGTCCCAAATGATTTCTGTATCAATTAAATGAAGAAGTTATTCTAGCTAATACAGTGACCTCACAATGAAGGTCACCTTGCTACAGTCTGAAATTATTTCTGTAGCAGTAACGTGTAGAAGTTAGTCCTGCTAATAAGGTCACCTCACAATTATGGTCACCTTGGTAGTCTTAAATTATTTCTACAGCAGCAAAATGTAGAAGGATACTGCTGCTAATAGAGTCACCTCATAATTACGGTCACCCTGGGAGTGTCCCAAATTATTTATGTAACAGTAAAGTGTAGAAAGTTAGTCCTGCTAATATAGTCACCTCACAATTAAGGTCACCTTGAAACAGTCCCTCATTATTTCTGTACCAGTAAAGTGTAGAAATTAGTACTATCAAAACAGTCACCAGACTATTAAGGACACCCTGGTACAGTCCGAAATTATTTCTGTACAGGTAAAATGTAGAAATTAATCCTACTATTACACAAATAAAGTCACCCTAGGAGAGTATCAAATTATTTCTGCACCAGTAAGGTGTAGCAGTTAGTCCTGCTAATACAATTACCTAACAATTAACGTCACCTTGGTACAATCATTCATTATTTCTGTATAAGTAAAGAGTAGAAGTTAGTGCTGCTAATACAGTGACATCACAATTAAGTTCACCCTAGGACAGAACTAAATGATTTGTGTACCAGTAAAGTGTATACCACTAAAATGTAGAAGTTAGTCCTGATAATACAGTCACCTCATAATTAAGGTCACCTTGGTACAGTCCCTTATTATTTCTGTACCAGTAAAGTGTAGAAATAGGTCCTGCTAATACATTCAGCTGATCATTACAAAGACAGTACAAAATGATTATTGCACAAGTAAAATGTGGATGTTAGTCCTCTAATATAGTGACCTCACAATTAGAATCACCCTGGAACATTCCAAATTTTTTGTATAACAATAAAGCATAGAAGTTAGTCCTGCTAATTAAGGTCACCCTGGGACAGTCCCAAATGATTTCTGTACCAATAAAGTGAAGAAGTTAGTCCTGCTACTACATTCACCTCACAATTAACGTCACCTTGGTAGTCAGAAATAATTTCTACACCACAAAAATGTAGGATACTCCTGCTAATAGAGTCACCTCATAATTAAGGTCACCCTAGGAGTGTCCCAAACAATTTATATAACAGTAAAGTGTAGAAAGTTAGTCCTGCTAATATAATCACCTCACAATTAAGGTCACCTTGGTACAGCCCCTCATTATTTATGTACAAGTGAAGTGTAGAAATTAGTATTACTAAAACAGTCACCTGACTATTAATGACACCCTGGTACAGTCCGAAATTATTTCTGTACAGGTAAAATGTAGAAATTAGTCCTACTAATACAGTCACCTCACAATTAAGGTCACGTTGATAGTCTGAAATTAGTTCTACAGCAGTAAAATGTGGAAGTTAATCCTGCTAATACAGTCACCTCATAGTTACGGTCACCCTGGGAGAGTCCCAAATTATTTATGTAACAGTAAAATGTAGAAAGTTAGTACTGCTAATACAGTCACCTCACAATTAAGGTTATTTATCTGTTGCTGTGTGTTTATTGGTCTACCTTCTGCACCAGTCACTCGGGAATCAAGTCCACGAACCTCTCCTGACACAGAAATGCATTTTCTACCAATGTCCATCTAATGCACATGCATGGATCATCAAAACTGAAAAGTATGTCCAAAAAGTCTATTACATTTATTATAAAGGCGATTTAGTTTTATTTAATTCATGAGGCTTTATAATAGTTTATTTTTTCCAGTATACCTGTATTATATAGATGATATCAATGACAGAAATTAAAATAATATATGGAGTAACAGAGCATGTAACTTTTAAAGATGGCTTACATATGTTCTGTCAGTGGCAAATGGTACAACTGGGTAATGACAGATGTTTCTACATTTTGTTAAAAATGATGTTTAGAGATATTGCCTAAGAAATAAAGGTCACCCATGGACAGTACCAAATGATTTATGTACCAGTAGAGTGTAGAAGTTAGTCCTACTAATACAGTCACCGCACAATTAAGGTCACCGTGGTACAGTCTGAAATTATTTATGTAACAGTAGAATGTAGAAATTAGTCCTACTAATACAGTCACCTGTCTACTAAGGTCATCTTGGTACAGTCACAAATTATTTCTGTACTAGTAAAATGTAGAAGTTAGTCCTGCTAATACAGTCACCTCACAATTAAGGTCACCTTGGAACAGTCCCACATTATTTCTGTACCAGTAAAGTGTAGAAGTTAGTCCTGCTAATGCAGTCACCTCACAATTAAAGTCGCCCTAGGAGAGTACCAAATTATTTCTGCACCAGTAAGGTGTGGCAGTTAGTCGTGCTAATATAGGCAAATTAAAATTAAGGTCATCTTGTAACAGTCCCTCATTATTTCTGTACCAGTAAAGTGTAGAAGTTATTCCTGCTACTACAGTCACCTCACAATTAAGGTCACCCAAAGACAGTACTAAATAATTTGTGTACCAAAAAAGTGTAGAAGTTAGTCCTGTTAATACAGTCACCTCACAATTAAGGTCACCTTGGTACAGGGTGAAATTATTTATGTACCAGTAGAATGTAGAAATTAGTCCTACTAGTACAGTCACCTGTCTATTAAGGTCATCCTGGTACAGTCCCACATTATTTCTGTACCAGTAAAGTGTAGAAGTTAGTCCTGTCAATATAGTCACCTCACAAATAAGGTCACCTTGGTACAGTCTAACATTATTTCTATACCAGTAAAGTGTAGAAGTTAGTCCTGGTAATGCAGTCACCTCACAATTAAAGTCACCCTAGGAGAGTACCAAATTATTTCTGCACCAGTAAGGTATTGCAGTTAGTCCTGCTAATAAAGTCACATTACAATTAAGGTCACATTGTAACAGTCCCTCATTATTTCTGTACCAGTAAAGTGTAGAAGTTAGTCCTGCTACTACAGTCACCTCACAATTAAGGTCACCCAAAGACAGTACTAAATAATTTGTGTACCAATAAAGAGTAGAAATTAGTCCTTTAATACAGTCACCTCACAATTAAGGTCACCTTGGCAAAGTCCCACATTATTTCTGTAACAGTAAAGTGCAGAAATTGGTCTTGCTAATACAGTCACCTCCGAAGTAAGGTCACCCTAGGAGAGAACAAAATTATTTCTGCACAAGTAAAGTGTGGATGTTATTCCTGCTAATATAGTCACCTCACAATTAAAGTCACCCTGGAACAGTCCCAAAATATGTCTGTACCACTAAAGCATAGAAGTTAGACCTGTTAACTTAGGTCACCCTGGGACAGTCCCAAATGATTTCTGTACCAATAAAATGAAGAAGTTATTCTAGCTAATACAGTGACCTCACAATGAAGGTCACCTTGCTACAGTCTGAAATTATTTCTGTAGCAGTAACGTGTAGAAGTTAGTCCTGCTAATAAGGTCACCTCACAATTATGGTCACCTTGGTAGTCTTAAATTATTTCTACACCAGTAAAATGTAGAAGGATACTGCTGCTAATAGAGTCACCTCATAATTAAGGTCACCCTGGGAGTGTCCCAAATTATTTATGTAACAGTAAAGTGTAGAAAGTTAGTCCTGCTAATATAGTCACCTCACAATTAAGGTCACCTTGAAACAGTCCCTCATTATTTCTGTACCAGTAAAGTGTAGAAATTAGTACTATCAAAACAGTCACCAGACTATTAAGGACACCCTGGTACAGTCCGAAATTATTTCTGTACAGGTAAAATGTAGAAATTAATCCTACTATTACACAAATAAAGTCACCCTAGGAGAGTATCAAATTATTTCTGCACCAGTAAGGTGTAGCAGTTAGTCCTGCTAATACAATTACCTAACAATTAAGGTCACCTTGGTACAATCATTCATTATTTCTGTACAAGTAAAGAGTAGAAGTTAGTGCTGCTAATACAGTGACATCACAATTAAGTTCACCCTAGGACAGAACTAAATGATTTGTGTACCAGTAAAGTGTATACCACTAAAATGTAGAAGTTAGTCCTGATAATACAGTCACCTCATAATTAAGGTCACCTTGGTACAGTCCCTTATTATTTCTGTACCAGTAAAGTGTAGAAATAGGTCCTGCTAATACATTCAGCTGATCATTACAAAGACAGTACAAAATGATTAATGCACAAGTAAAATGTGGATGTTAGTCCTCTAATATAGTGACCTCACAATTAAAATCACCCTGGAACATTCCAAAATTTTTGTATAACAATAAAGCATAGAAGTTAGTTCTGCTAATTAAGGTCACCCTGGGACAGTCCCAAATTATTTCTGTACCAATAAAGTGAAGAAGTTAGTCCTGCTACTACATTCACCTCACAATTAACGTCACCTTGGTAGTCAGAAAAAATTTCTACACCACAAAAATGTAGGATACTCCTGCTAATAGTCACCTCATAATTAAGGTCACCCTAGGAGTGTCCCAAACAATTTATGTAACAGAAAAGTGTAGAAAGTTAGTCCTGCTAATATAATCACCTCACAATTAAGGTCACCTTGGTACAGCCCCTCATTATTTATGTACCAGTAAAGTGTAGAAATTAGTATTACTAAAACAGTCACCTGACTATTAATGACACCCTGGTACAGTCCGAAATTATTTATGTACAGGTAAAATGTAGAAATTAGTCCTACTAATACAGTCACCTCACAATTAAGGTCACCTTGGTAGTCTGAAAATAGTTCTACAGCAGTAAAATGTGGAAGTTAGTCCTGCTAATACAGTCACCTCACAATTAAGGTTACTTATCTGTTGTTGTGTATTTGTTGTTCTACCTTCTGCACCAGTCACTTGGGAATCAAGACAAAGAACCTCTCCTGAAACAGAAATGCATTTTCTATCAATGCCAATCTAATGCACATGCATGGATCATCATATCTGAAAAGTATGTCCAAAAAGTCTAAAACGTTTTTTTATAAAAGCGATTTAGTTTTACTTAATTCCTGAGGCTTGATAATAGTTTACTTTTTCCAGTATATTTGTATTATATAGATGCTATCAATGACATATATTCAAATAATATATCAAGTAACGGAGCATGTATCTTTTAAAGATGGCTTACATATGTTCTATCAGTGGCAAATAATAAAAGTGGTTAATGACACATGGTTTCTACATTTTGCAAAAAATTATGAATAGAGTTATTGCCTCACAATTAAGGTCACCCTAGGACAGTATCAAAAGATTTATGTACCAGTAAAATGTAGAAGTTAGTTCAGATAATACAGTCACCTCATAGTTACGGTCACCCTGGGAGAGTCCAAATTATTTATGTAACAATAAAATGTAGAAAGTTAGTACTGCTAATACAGTCACCTCACAATTAAGGTTACTTATCTGTTGCTGTGTATTTGTTGTTCTACCTTCTGCACCAGTCACTTGGGCATCAAGACAAAGAACCTCTCCTGAAACAGAAATGCATTTTCTACCAATGTCCATCTAATGCACATGCATGGATCATCAAAACTGAAAAGTATGTCCAAAAAGTCTATTACATTTATTATAAAGGCGATTTAGTTTTATTTAATTCATGAGGCTTTATAATAGTTTATTTTTTCCAGTATACCTGTATTATATAGATGACATCAATGACAGAAATTCAAATAATATATGGAGTAACAGAGCATGTAACTTTTAAAGTTGGCTTACATATGTTCTGTCAGTGGCAAATGGTACAACTGGGTAATGACAGATGTTTCTACATTTTGTTAAAAATGATGTTTAGAGATATTGCCTAAGAAATAAAGGTCACCCATGGACAGTACCAAATGATTTATGTACCAGTAGAGTGTAGAAGTTAGTCCTACTAATACAGTCACCTCACAATTAAGGTCACCGTGGTACAGGCTGAAATTATTTATGTAACAGTAGAATGTAGAAATTAGTCCTACTAATACAGTCACCTGTCTACTAAGGTCATCCTGGTACAGTCACAAATTAGTTCTGTACCAGTAAAATGTAGAAGTTAGTCCTGCTAATACAGTCACCTCACAATTAAGGTCACCTTGGAACAGTCCCACATTATTTCTGTACCAGTAAAGTGTAGAAGTTATTCCTGCCAATGCAGTCACCTCACAATTAAAGTCACCCTAGGAGAGTACCAAATTATTTCTGCACCAGTAAGGTGTGGCAGTTAGTCCTGCTAATATAGTAAAATTAAAATTAAGGTCATCTTGTAACAGTCCCTCATTATTTCTGTACCAGTAAAGTGTAGAAGTTATTCCTGCTACTACAGTCACCTCACAATTAAGGTCACCCAAAGACAGTACTAAATAATTTGTGTACCAATAAAGTGTAGAAGTTAGTCCTGTTAATACAGTCACCTCACAATTAAGGTCACCATGGTACAGGGTGAAATGATGTATGTACCAGTAGAATGTAGAAATTAGTCCTACTAATACAGTCACCTGTCTATTAAGGTCATCCTGGTACAGTCCCACATTATTTCTGTACCAGTAAAGTGTAGAAGTTAGTCCTGTCAATATAGTCACCTTACAAATAAGGTCACCTTGGTACAGCCTAACATTATTTCTATACCAATAAAGTGTAGAAGTTAGTCCTGGTAATGCAGTCACCTCACAATTAAAGTCACCCTAGGTGAGTACCAAATTATTTCTGCACCAGTAAGGTATGGCAGTTAGTCCTGCTAATATAGTCACATTACAATTAAGGTCACATTGTAACAGTCCCTCATTATTTCTGTACCAGTAAAGTGTAGAAGTTAGTCCTGCTACTACAGTCACCTCACAATTAAGGTCACCCAAAGACAGTACTAAATAATTTGTGTACCAATAAAGAGTAGACGTTAGTCCTTTAATACAGTCACCTCACAATTAAGGTCACCTTGGTACAGTCCCACATTATTTCTGTAACAGTAAAGTGTAGAAATTGGTCCTGCCAATACAGTCACCTCCCAGGTAAGGTCACCCTAGGAGAGAACAAAATTATTTCTGCACAAGTAAAGTGTGGATGTTATTCCTGCTAATACTTTCACCTCACAATTAAAATCACCCTTGAACATTCCCAATTTTTTCTATAACAATCAAGCATAGAAGTTAGTCCTGCAAATTAAGGTCACCCTAGGAGTTCCAAATTATTTTTGCACCAGTAAAGTGTGGAAGTTAGTCCAGCTAATACAGTCACCTCACAATTAAAGTCACCCTGGAACAGTCCCAAAATATGTCTGTACCACTAAAGCATAGGAGTTAGTCCTGTTAATTAATGTCACCCTGGGACAGTACCAGATTATTTCTGTACGAATAAAGTGAAGAAGTTAGTCTAGCTAATACAGTGACCTCATAATGAAGGTCACCTTGGTACAGTCTGAAATTATTTCTGTAGCAGTAACGTGTAGAAGTTAGTACTGTTCATTAAGGTCA
>JAHLWY010001196.1:0-25998 GCA_020002185.1 Paraescarpia echinospica | reverse complement strand
CAAACATAAGCATAGAAGAGAATGAAAAAAAATACAAAACGCTATAAGGGAAGTGAGCAAACGGGACTGTGTTATTATGGGGGATTTTAACCATGGGCATATAAAATGGAAATCTCTACAGAGTATGGGTAGTGGGGACCACAAGTTTTTAGTTTTAGTACAAGATAGTTTCCTTTCTCAACATGTGCTAGAACCAACCAGGGGAGAGAATGTGTTAGACTTAGTTTTGTCCTCACAGAATGAATTAGTTGATAATGTTAAATTATGTGAGCCTCTGGGAAGTAGTGATCACAACCAGATACATTTTACCATCAAAGTAAAATCAGAAAGAAATAATAAAAAGCAGTTCAGGAGAAATTTCCACAAAGGAAGATATAAGGAAATGAGGAAATATTTAGCAAAGATAGACTGGAATAATACACTGAAGAATAAGACAGCAACAGAATGCTGGAATATCTTAAAGAATGAAATAAAATTGCATGCTGGGTGTTTGTTCCCCTTCAAAAACAAGGCAGGACTGAAAGAAATACTTATCAAGGGAAGCCATTGAAAAATTAAGTATAAACAAATGATGTGGAGTCTTATAGACGTACAGGCAATGACAGAGACTGTGCTATAAAGGAAGCACTAAACCAAGCTACAGCAGAGTGAGATTGAGAAGCTATGAACATAAATTGCTTGTAATATAAAACATGACATGGGGTTTTGCGTATGTTTCAGAAACTAGAGAAGGACTAAGGATAAGGTCGGTCCTCCTAGAAGAATGGCCTTTAAGAATATAATATCAGAGGATTCTTAATGGCTTAGGAGCCTAAATAGGTATTTTAGTTCAGTGTTTACAGAGAGAGACACTAATGATTCACTGCCAATTTGCCAGAGGCTAAATTCAGGGGAGCCCAGAATCAGAATATTTTAAGATGATTGTAACCCAAAATTAATTGCTTAAGAGAATTGGGGCTATGAAGGATAATAATTCACCTGGAGTGGATGGTATTCCACCCAAACTACTATTGGAAATTGTAGAACAAATTAGCATACCGCTTGCAACAGTTTTCAACTTGTCATTAGAAGAGGGAGTGGTTCCTTTAGAATGGAAAGAAGCAAACATTATACCGTTATTCAAAAAAGGTTCTAGAAACAAGTCAGAGAACTATAGACCAGTGAGTTTAACATCAGTGATTTGTAAATTATTAGAAAGACTAATTAAAGATCACATGGTGAATTTTCTTGTTAAACATAACTTGATAAACCCATCTCAACATGGGTTTCTAAAAGCGAGGTCATGCTTAACGAATATATTATGTTTTTTGGGAGATATCACTAAGTGGGTAGATGATGGATCACCAGTAAAAGATATCATCTACTTAGATTCTCAAAAGCTTTCGACAAAGTGCCACATCAGAATTATAGCTTAAACTAAAGCCCATGGCATAGGAAATGGTATAATTAACTGGATAGAAAAATGGCTGATTGACAGAAGACAACGGGTAGTTGTTGATGGGGAGGCTTCAAACTGGAAATCAGTTTGAGTGGGGTTCCACAGGGATCAGTACTGGGACCTATATTGATTCTTAATATATATAAACGATTTGGACGATGATATAGCTAGCAAGGTGTTGAAATTTGCAGATGATACAAAAGTGTTTAGAAGGATTGAAAGTGATGGTGATACACAGCATTTACAAGATGATCTTGACAGGTTGATCAAATGGTCTGAAAAGTGGCAAATGTTGTTCAATTTTTGGAAATGTAAATGCCTTCACACAGGACATGGGAACGAATATGTAGAATATACAATGGGGGGAACTGTACTAAGTACTACTGTAAAAGAAAAAGACTTAGGGCTGACAATTAGTGCTGACATGAAGGTTTCAGAGCAGTGTGGAATTGCAGCTTCAAAAGGAAATCAAATCCTTGGATTGATTAGGCGAAATATAGCATATAAAGAAAAAGAACTAATAATACCGCTGTACAAAACAATAGTTAGGCCTCATTTAGAATATTGTATACAAGCGTGGAGGCCATACCGCAAGAAGGACATAGATATGCTAGAAAGAGTACAGAGGAGAGCGACTAAAATGATACCAAAACTGAGGGATCTTAGTTATGAAAAACGCCTAAAAGAATGTGGTTTAACAACACTAGAGACCAGGAGATTGAGAGGAGATCAGATAGAAGTGTTTAAAATATTGAATGGTTATGAAAATATTGATAGAAATATGTTTTTTTCAGTTAAGAAAGATAGAAAGACTAGAGGACATGAAGTTACATTAGTAAAGGAGCAGTGTAGATTAGACGTGAGAAAGTTCTCATTTTCACAAAGGACTGTGAATGAATGGAACAGATTATCTGATGATTGTGTGGGTGCTAGTAGTGTGAATATGTTTAAAAATAAAATCGACACATACCTCAGAAGGGCTGGATATATGTAGATAAAAGGGTTGGACTCTAGATAAGCCAAAGGGCTTCCTTGTCCACCTGCCATCTAGAGTTAATTCTCTGGATGGCAATCTTGTTAAATCTTGTTAAATCTTGTTAAACTGACATTTTGTTGGTATTTGTGTTTCTTTAAATATATATATATATATATCGAAAAATAATTTGTTTGCTCTGATTGTTAGACTGATTTGTTGAACCTGATAATAATTTAATGGGTGTTTTCATAATTGATGTTTTGCACGGTTGTCACCTGGCAAGCTTTCACGAGGTTTTGTTTGAAAAATTCACAATTAATTCTGATGGTAAATGCATCAACGTTCAATTGAACTATGCAACTACTATGTTAACAGCTACTCCACTATTATGCCTGGAACACTCACACACACATACACACACACACACACACACACTCACACACACACACATACACACACACACACACATACACACAAATACATACACTCACACACACACACACACACACACACACACACACACACACACACACACACACACACACACACACACACACACACACACACACACACACACATACACACACATACACACACAGACACACACATACACACACACACACAGACACGCACACACACGCACATACACGCACAGACACACACACACACTCACACACACACACACACACACACACACACACACACACACACACACACACACGCACACATACACACACACACACGCACATACACACACACACACACACACACACGTACATACACACACAAACAAACAGGCACATGACGTTTTGTGTGTTTGTTTCTAGGGCTTCTAGCTCTACAGCGTTGCACAAGTGGAGGCTGACAAAATGTCTACATTGTCCGGAATGCGCTGGTTGCTGACGTGTTCGCACTGTACAGAGATGAGGATTTGGCAAACAAGAAACTCTCAGTCGAGTTTGTTGGGGAACCCGGGCTTGATTGTAAGGGTTTGACAAGGGACCTCTTCACGTGTTTTTGGAGAGAGGTTTCCAATGACCTATTCAGGGGGGAGGATTGCTTGGTGCCAGATCTCCCTCTACACAGGACCAGGAAGGAATCGTGGAAGTTTGAGTGTCTCGGACGCATTCTCTCCCAGTCTCTAGCTATGACAGGGACTGTCCCCTCGATCCTGGCCAGGTCTACCCTCATCAAGTTGGTCACAGACTCCGTGGTAGATGACGGCTGTCTTCTGGAGGACTTCCTCTTGTTTGTGACGACTCGAGAGAAAGCCTTGTTAACAAAGGCTATGTCCGACTTCACCGGCTTGACGGAAGACGAATCTGAGAGGTTGCTGAACTTCTACACGGCACATGGTTTCCAGAACATTATAACAATAACAATGATAATGGAATTACTTCTTTAGCGCAAATATCCTCTGAAAATCTAAGGTCAATGGCGCAACAAATCCAAAGGATTAAGCGTTCTCATTGTCAAGTAGTGCTAGAGCAGAACAACAGATGGACGGAACTGCTAAGAAGCTAAGCATGTTATGCATTATTAAAAAGATAGTTTTTAGTTGACGGCGAAATTAAACTATATTTCTTACTGACTTTGCTTGCGTTTTTGGATGAGACATTAATTATCATACTAAATATGCTACATTAGCATTGTACGGAATTGTAGCTGAAGCAACTGATATTGTATGCTTAGTTCGTGTCTATGTTACAATGTGGTCATATTTGTGTGTAACTGATAACATCAGAATGTGTTGTTACCTTGATTGTTTGACATAGCTACGTAATTGAGCTGTCTTGCACATTACTAGCATTACAGTGATATGTTTGACTGTTAACATAAACTGTTATTTTCGCAATGGTATATTTTTGTTTTATTTACGCGTTTAGTGTATACTGGCTGCATAAGTTATGAGCGGGTTTCTTTTTAATGACCTAACAACCTTGTATGTTTGAATAGAAAATGGCGACATTTTCTTATGATGAAACCTAGCGGAATTCGTTTGATATTGTATCGCAGGTTGATAAGTGGCGACCCACAGGGACTAATCTAGACGTTTGTACGTCAATATCTATAGGGTATCCTAACCTTGCATTTCGCGTGATAACATTGAACAAGTTTTATTTGCATGATGTCATCTCTCTCTCTCTCACAATATTTCTTGTGTAGGCCCTAATGAAAATAACACAACGATCTTTGGAAACGTAGTTTTTAGAAACACCGACCTGTACAGTTGTTGTTTCAGTGGGAGTGACATTGTATTCAACAGAGAGACTCAGCTGGTCTGATCTTGTTGTAGGTAAACATTAAACATTCAGGTGTTTTATATTATAACCATAAGGCACTGACTGTCTCCTGGCCAATACGGACCCAGAGAGACTCAAGTGGTCTGATCTTGTTGTAGGTAAACATTAAACATTCAGGTGTTTTATATTATAACCATAAGGCACTGACTGTCTCCTGGCCAATACGGACCCAGAGAGACTCAACTGGTCTGATCTTGTTGTAGGTAAACATTAAACATTCAGGTGTTGTATATTATAACCATAAGGCATTGACTGTCTCCTGGCCAATACGGACCCAGAGAGACTCAACTGGTCTGATCTTGTTGTAGGTAAACAATAATCATTCAGGTGTTTTATATTACAACCGCAAGGCACTGACTGTCTCCTGGCCAATACGGACCCAGAGAGACTCAAGTGGTCTGATCTTGTTGTAGGTAAACAATAATCATTCAGGTGTTTTATATTATAACCATAAGGCACTGACTGTCTCCTGGCTAATACGGACCCAGAGAGATTCAACTGGTCTGATCTTGTTGTAGGTAAACATTAAACATTCAGGTGTTTTATACTATAGCCATAAGGCACTGACTGTCTCCTGGCCAATACGGACCCAGAGAGACTCAACTGGTCTGATCTTGTTGTAGGTAAACATTAAACATTCAGGTGTTTTATATTATAACCATAAGGCATTGACTGTCTCCTGGCCAATACGGACCCAGAGAGACTCAACTGGTCTGATCTTGTTGTAGGTAAACAATAATCATTCAGGTGTTTTATATTACAACCGCAAGGCACTGACTGTCTCCTGGCCAATACGGACCCAGAGAGACTCAAGTGGTCTGATCTTGTTGTAGGTAAACAATAATCATTCAGGTGTTTTATATTATAACCATAAGGCACTGACTGTCTCCTCGCTAATACGGACCCAGAGAGATTCAACTGGTCTGATCTTGTTGTAGGTAAACATTAAACATTCAGGTGTTTTATACTATAACCATAAGGCACTGACTGTCTCCTGGCCAATACGGACCCAGAGAGACTCAACTGGACTGATCTTGTTGTAGGTAAACATTAAACATTCAGGTGTTTTATATTATAACCATAAGGCACTGACTGTCTCCTGGCCAATACGGACCCAGAGAGACTCAACTGGTCTGATCTTGTTGTAGGTAAACATTAAACATTCAAGTGTTTTATATTATAACCATAAGGCACTGACTGTCTCCTGGCCAATACGGACCCAGAGAGACTCAAGTGGTCTGATCTTGTTGTAGGTAAACATTAAACATTCAGGTGTTTTATATTATAACCATAAGGCACTGACTGTCTCCTGGCCAATACGGACCCAGAGAGACTCAACTGGTCTGATCTTGTTGTAGGTAATCATTAAACATTCAGGTGTTTTATATTATAACCATAAGGCACTGACTGTCTCCTGGCCAATACGGACCCAGAGAGACTCAACTGGTCTGATCTTGTTGTAGGTAAACAATAATCATTCAGGTGTTTTATATTACAACCGCAAGGCACTGACTGTCTCCTGGCCAATACGGACCCAGAGAGACTCAAGTGGTCTGATCTTGTTGTAGGTAAACAATAATCATTCAGGTGTTTTATATTATAACCATAAGGCACTGACTGTCTCCTGGCTAATACGGACCCAGAGAGATTCAACTGGTCTGATCTTGTTGTTGGTAAACATTAAACATTCAGGTGTTTTATACTATAACCATAAGGCACTGACTGTCTCCTGGCCAATACGGACCCAGAGAGACTCAACTGGTCTGATCTTGTTGTAGGTAAACATTAAACATTCAGGTGTTTTATATTACAACCGTAAGGTACTGACTGTCTCCTGGCCAATACGGACCCAGAGAGACTCAGCTGGTCTGAGCTTGTTGTTGGTAAACATTAAACATTCAGGTGTTTTATATTATAACCATAAGGCACTGACTGTCTCCTGGCCAATACGGACCCAGAGAGACTCAACTGGTCTGATCTTGTTGTAGGTAAACAATAAACATTCAGGTGTTTTATACTTTAACCATAAGGCACTGACTGTCTCCTGGCCAATACGGACCCGGAGAGACTCAGCTGGTCTGATCTTGTTGTGGGTACACATTAAACATTCAGGTGTTTTGTATTACAACCGTAAGGCACTGACTGTCTCCTGGCCAATACGGACCCGGAGAGACTCAGCTGGTCTGATCTTGTTGTGGGTAAACATTAAACATTCAGGTGTTTTGTATTACAACCGTATGGCACTGACTGTCTCCTGGCCAACTCAACACCCGTCTGTTGGACGGTGTACGCGATGTCTTAACTCAACACCCGTCTGTTGTACGGTGTACTCGATGTCTTAACTCAACACCCGTCTGTTGGACGGTGTACTCGATGTCTTAACTCAACACCCGTCTGTTGGACGGTGTACTCGATGTCTTAACTCAACACCCGTCTGTTGGATGGTGTACTCGAAATCTAAACTCAACACCCGTCTGTTGGATGGTGAACTCGATGTGTCAAATCAACACCAGCCTTTTGGAAGCGTATCATTTTAGTGAAACGGAAATAACATGGAAATGAGCTCAGAAAAAGCAAAATAATAAAACAAATAGTTGCATCGAGAACAATATGAGGATAATGAGTAACGGAGATCTCACTGGACAAGTAAAGTCGTTCAAATACATTATCGGAAGGCAGCTCAAGTGAAGAAATCAAAGCTAGAATAAGCCAAGCGATATCAGTCATAGCAAGACTTAAACAAATATAACTTAACAACAACATCACTGCAGCAACAAAGATCAACTTATTTAAAAGCGAATCGTGGACAATACTTACCCACGGACGTGAAAGCTGGACTTCTAATGCAGAAACTGAGAGGAGGCTGCCAGCTTTTGAGATGAAATGCTTTCTAGGAAACTTGAAAATATCATAAAGAAAACACAAGACCAATGAATACGTAAGAAACACAATCACCAACTTGGCTGAACCTCAACAACCTGTCCTAGATGTAACACAACAAGACAGCTACAGTGGTATGGACCACACGCCACAACACCACACGCCATAACACCACGCGCTACAACACCACACAACACAACACCACACGCCACAACACTATACGCCACAACACGCCACAACACCATATGTCACAACACCACACGTCACAACACCACACGCCACAACACCACACGCCACAACACCACACGCCACAACACCACACGCAACAACACCACACGCCACAACACCACACGCCTCAACACAACACGCCACAACACTATACGCCACAACACGCCACAACACGCCACAACACCACATGTCAAAACACCACACGCTACAACACCACACGACACAACACCACACGCCACAACACTATATGCCAAATTACGCCACAACAACACATGTCAAAACACCACACGTTACAACACCACGCCACAACACTATACGCCACAAAACGCCACAACACCACATATAGTCATAATACTTCATATTGCTATAATACTTCCATATTGACATAATACTCATTTCTGCTATACATATGCTAAACATTACATAATACTATATAAGTGTTACAATACTTACACAAGTATAACATTTATATTGCTATAATACTTACATGTTTTTAATATTTACATAAGCATAATACTACATTTACACATTTACATACAAGTAATAATTACATGATATAATACTATATGCTATATAATACACATGCTATAATATTTTACATTGCTATACACTATACGCCATAACACCCACACGCCTTCACCACTCAAGCTTCAAAACACCACATCGCCACAACACCACGCGCTACAACACCACACGACACGACACCACACGCCACAACACCACATGCCACAACACCACACGCTACAACACCACACGACACGACACCACACGCCACAACACCACACGCCACAACACTATACGCCACAACACGCCACAACACCACATTTCACAACACCACACGCCACAACACCACCCGTCACAACACCACACGCCACAACACCACACAACACCACACCACACGCCACAACACCACACGCCTCAACACCACACGCCACAACACCACACGTCACAACACGCCACAACACGACATGTCACAACACCACACGCCACAACACCACACGTCACAACACCACAAGCCACAACACCACATGCCGCAACACCACACACAATAACACCACACGCCACAACACCACACGCCACGACACCACCTGCCACAAAACCACACGTCACAACACCACACGCCATAACACCGCAGGCCTCAACACCACACGCCACAGCACCACACGCCACAACACTACCCGCCATAACACTACCCGCCATAACACCACACGCCACGACACCATCGCCAAAGAAATACTCCAAGGCACCGTGAGAGGTGGGAGACCAAGACAGATGTGGCTCAACAGCATCGCAGAATGGACTGAGGTGCTGCTCAAAGATTTACATTCAACACGAGATGGAGACGGGTGGCGGCAGATAGTCGACAAATCATCCAGACGTGTAACCCAACGATCATCTCGGTGAAATGCTGAGTGAGTGAATGAGTGAGTGGGTGAGTGCGTGAGTGAGTGAGTGACTCAGTGAGTGAGTTAATGAGTGAGTGTCTATTGTATTGCTAATAAAGGTAAGTTCTGATATAGTGCAATATTCAGTCCTTTGGACTATTCAAACCGTCCTACACTTTACTCCCTGGCAGACCTGTTCAATCGAACACCATCTCGACTTCTCAGGGAAGCATTCAGCCACGCTGCAATTATCCTACACAAATATCCACCATTGTCTATAGACAGCTACTCTTTCATACAACTGAGTAAACTGGAACAACGCAGCTTGAACGAACTTGCCCAAGATTCGACACCGCCGCACAGAATTCGAACTCGTTGATGTTGCTACCGCCCGTAATTGATGCTGCTGATACCGCTGCTATTATTGCTGGTGCTACGGCTGTTGCGGCTGCTACAGCTGTTGGTGATGGTGCTACGACTGCTGCTGATGCTATTGCCGCTGTTGCTGCTGCCACCGCCGCTGCTGTTGCTTCTGCTACCGCCGCTATTGTTGATTTTGTTGGTACTAGTGCTGTTTCCGTTGCTACCGCTGCTACTACCGTTGCTGCTGTTGCTATCACCGTTGTAGTTGCTACGGCTACTGCTGCTGCTACCGCTACTGTTCCTACTGTTAGTGCTGCTTCTGTTGCCGTTGCTGCTTTTGCTGCTGCTTCTACAACCGCTACTTTTGCTATTGCTGGCGGTGCTGTAACTGCTGCTACCGGCGCTGCTACTACTGTCGCCGCCGCAGCTACTGCTACCGCCGCTGCTGTTGCTGCTGCTACCGCCGCTATTGCTTATTTTGCTGGTACTAGTGCTGTTTCTGTGTCTACCGCTGCTGCTACCGTTGCTGCTGTTGCTACCACCGCTGCAGTTGCTACGTCTACTACTGCTGCTGCTACCGCTACTGTTCCTACTGCTAGCGCTGCTTCTGATCCCGATGCTACCGCTGCTGTTGTTGGTGGTGCTACGGCTGCTGCTTTTGATACAGACACTGCTACTGCTGCTACCGCTGTTAATTGATGCTGCTGATACCGTTGCTATTATTGCTGGTGCTACGGCTGTTGCGGCTTCTACAGCTGTTGGTGATGGTGCTACAACTGCTGCTGATGCTATTGCCGCTGTTGCTGCTGCCACCGCCGCTGCTGTTGCTTCTGCTACCGCCGCTATTGTTGATTTTGTTGGTACTAGTGCTGTTTCCGTTGCTACCGCTGCTGCTACCATTGCTGCTGTTGCTATCACCGTTGCAGTTGCTACGGCTACTGCTGCTGCTACCGCTACTGTTCCTACTGTTAGCGCTGCTTATGTTGCCGTTGCTGCTTTTGCTGCTGCTTCTACAACCGCTACTTTTGCTATTGCTAGCGGTGCTGTAACTGCTGCTACCGGCGCTGCTACTACTGTCGCCGCCGCAGCTACTGCTACCGCCGCTGCTGTTGCTGCTGCTACCGCCGCTATTGCTTATGTTGCTGGTAATAGTGCTGTTTCTATGTCTACCGCTGCTGCTACCGTTGCTGCTGTTGCTACCACCGCTGCAGTTGCTACGTCTACTACTGCTGCTGCTACCGTTACTGTTCCTACTGTTATCGCTGCTTCTGTTGCCGAAGCTGCTTTTGCTGCTACTTCTACAACCGCTACTTTTGCTATTGCTACCGGTGCTGTAACTGCTGCTACCGGCGCTGATACTACTGTCGCCGCCGCAGCTACTGCTACCGCCGCTGCTGTTGCTGCTGCTACCGCCGCTATTGCTTATTTTGCTGGTACTAGTGCTGTGTCTGTGTCTATCGCTGCTGCTACCGTTGCTGCTGTTGCTACCACCGCTGCAGTTGCTACGTATACTACCGCTGCTGCTACCGCTACTGTTCCTACTGCTAGCGCTGCTTCTGTTGCCGATGCTGCCGCTGCTGTTGTTGTTGTTGGTGCTACGGCTGCTGCTTATCAGACACTGCTACTGCTGCTACCGCCCGTAATTGATGTCGTGGCCACCGCTACTGTTGCTGCTGGTGATATGACTATTGTCGCTTCTACCGCCGCTGTTGCGGCTGCTACCACTGCTGTTGCTGTTACCGCCGCTGTTGCTGCTGCTACCGCTGCTGTTGCTCCTTCCGCCGCTAATGTTGCTACTGTTACCACTGCTGCTGTATCGCTGCTGATGTCACGTCCGCCACTACTGTTGCTACTGCTATAGCTGCTGCTGCTACCGCCTCTATTGCTGATGTTGCTACTGCTGCTGTTGCTGCTGCTCCTACAGCCGCTACTGTTGTTATTGCTGTCGCTGCTTCTGCTACCTGCGCTGCTACTACTACCGTCGCCGCTGCTACTGCCACAGCCGCTGCTGATGCTGCTACGGCTGATACTTTTGCTGCTACCGCCGTCGTTGCTGCTGCTTCCGCCTCTGCTGTTGCTGTTGCTGCCATCGCTGCCACTGATGCTACCACCGCTTCTAATGCAGCTATCGCCGCTATTGCTGTTGCCACTGTTGCTGCTGCTACTGCAACTGTTGCTGCTGTTACTGCTGTTGCTGCAGCTATCGCTGCTGATGCTGCTACCGCTGTTGCTTCTACCGCCGCTGTTCCCAAACCTGTGGTCAGGCCGTCAGATCACAGTTTCTACGCAGAGTGACAGATCGATACAACTTAATGTAATTATTATGTGTTTATAATAAACACGTAGAAACATAAATAATGCTCATTATTACATGTTTATTATAAACATGTAGAAACATAAATAATTCCTTTCTATTTATGTGTACTATAAGTTGCTAGTTTCCCAGAGAAATGGTCAACGCTATCAAATATTGATCTATCATTCTATATCACCGACACGTTTTATGTCTGTGTGTCTGTTTGTCGCTATGCCTGCCTGCTGTCCGTTTATATGTATGTCTGTATGTCTGTCTGTCTGATAGTCTGTCTTTGCTTTCTCTCTCTTGTCATTTTCAGCACTGACTATCTTGTATATATTTTTGTCGTCATGATTTGCTTGAAGTATCTGAAACACTGTTGTGCCGAATGACGTAACCAAGCCTGGTGACGTCAGACAAGTTATCACAACTTAATGTTGAAAAAAGTGTTGTGATTATAATTAAGGTCTGCGATTTATATTCCCACGTATAAACTAAACCATCGTCTAATATTTATTATGACTGACTCATTTCTACGTCAGTTATGATATTAAATAAAATGTAATGAACTTTACTTTAATTAATCCAATAATCATTTATGAGGCAGTAACTGTGAGTTGAACGAGATGGCGGCATGCGTGGATTCTGAATTGGGCGTAGTAAATGTTACATGATACACCCCATTCTGCACCAGTGAAGTGGCACACGGAACTAGCATTCCGTATCCGTTTCGTTCGGCAACAATCGTAACATTTACTTCACCTTCGCCGGCCTCGGATGTGTTAACTGGAACAAGGGTTGTCACAGGTGTAACCAGCGACAATAACTGATACATCCATCTCTCTCTCTCTCTCTCTCTCTCTCTCTCTCTCTCTCTCTCTCTCTCTCTCTCTCTCTCTGTCTCTCTCTCTGTCTCTCTCTCTCTCTCTCTGTGTCTCTCTATCTCTCTCTGTCTCTCCCTCTCTCTGTCTCTCTCTCTCTCTGTCTCTCTCTCTCCCTGTCTCTCTCTCTCTCTCTGTCTCTCTCTCTCTCTGTCTCTCTCTCTGTCTCTCTCTCTCTCTCTCTCTCTCTCTCTCTCTCTCTCTCTCTCTCTCTCTCTCTCTCTCTCTCTCTCTCTCTCCCTCCCTCCCTCCCTCCCTCCCTCCCTCTCTATCTTTCATTCAGTCGCCCTCCCTCATCCCTTTTATATTATTAATGTGATACTGTTTCCAGTAACATGGTTAAACATGCATATGGTGTTTCCCAATTTGAAAAGCCTTAACAACTTCACATAGAACACAGGGTTGGTTCAGCGAGACAAACTAGCAGGGCGTCGAAGACACGTCCACTCACATAGAACACAGGGTTGGTTCAGCGAGACAAACTAGCAGGGCGTCGAAGACATGTCCACTCACATAGAACACAGGGTTGGTTCAGCGAGACAAACTAGCGGGGCGTCGAAAACACGTCCACTCACATAGAACACAGGGTTGGTTCAGCGAGACAAACTAGCGGGGCGTCGAAGACACGTCCACTCACATAGAACACAGGGTTAGTTCAGCGAGACAAACTAGCAGGGCGTCGACGACACGTCCACTCACATAGAACACAGGGTTGATTCAGCGAGACAAACTAGCAGGGCGTCGAAGACACGTCCACTCACATAGAACACAGGGTTGGTTCAGCGAGACAAACTAGCAGGGCGTCGAAGACACGTCCACTCACATAGAACACAGGGTTGGTTCAGCGAGACAAACTAACGGGGCGTCGAAGACACGTCCACTCACATAATAATCGCAGTAGAACGATGTATTTTTATTCAAGTTCAGTGTGTAATGACGGATCGATACAGCTCACTTTATATAACAGATTTAGTTGGCTCCGTCAGTGTCCATCACACGACTGTCCGAATGGGCATACACGTGACTTGGGATGTCATGTTTAGTACCACAATTTAACAGAGTCATGTAAAAAAATAAACTCTCTCTCCCACCCTCCGATCTTTCCCGCGCCCTCCCACCCATCCGCCCGCCTTCCCGCCCTGGTGGTGGTGGTGGTGGTGGTGGTGGTGGTGGTGTAGGTGATTGTGGTGGTGATGATGGTGATGGTGGTGATGGTGGTGGTGGTGTTGGTGGTGATAGTGGTGGTGGTGGAGGTGGTGATGATGATGATGGTGATGGTGGTGGTGATGATAGTGATGGTGTGTTGATGATGGTAGTGATGGTTATGATGGTGTAGTGATGGTGATGGTGGTGGTGGTGGTGGTGATGATGGTGCGGTGGTGGTGGTAATGATTGTGTGCTGGTGATGATAGTGATGGTGTGTTGATGATGGTAGTGATGGTTATGATGGTGTAGTGGTGGTGGTTGTGGTGGTGATGGTGGTGGTGGTGTTGACGATGGTGGTAATGGTGGTGTGGTGGTGGTGGTAATGATGGTGTGGTAGTGATGGTGGTGGTGGTTATGATGGTGTGGTGATGGTTATGATGGTGCGGTGGTGGTGGTGGTGGTGACGGTGATGGTGGTGATGGTGATGGTTGTGATGGTTGTGATGATGATGATGTTGGTGATTTTTGTGATGGTGGTGATGGTGGTGATGGTGGTGGTGATGGTGTGTTGGTGATGGTGGTGGTGGTTATGATGGTGATGATTTTGATGGTGGTTGTGGTGGTGGTGGGTGTGATGATGATGATGATGATGGTGGTGGTGGTGGTGAAATGAGGTGGTGGCCGTAGTAGTAGCAGTGGCATGAACAATAAACATTCTTTATTCTCGATACTGCCCATGTACTTGACCCCCACCTCTGACAGAGTGGTGACACTTGACCACTGAGTGACTAAGAGCTGGCACAACGTACAAACGACGTTAGCAGCGAAACAATAATATTACAGTCGATGTGAATTTATTGATTCGTGGATTACCTGGTATCGTCGATTAACTGGTCGATTACCTGGTATCCTGGTATTATACGTGACCAATTTCCTCCAACTGTGGTCATTCAACTTTCAACAAACATAATACTATAGTACGAACGTGGAGAGGTCATAGATAATGGCTGATGTCGACGACTATTGGCCGATGGTGATGTTTCTTGATATGAAGCTAAGTAGAGTGAGGTCAGCACCCACTCACACACACGCATGCACAAGCACACACACACACACGCACGCATGCACACGCGCACACACGCACACACGCACACACGCACACACGCACACACGCACACACGCACTAATTGTTCACATTTGTGTAAAACAAAAACTTAATATCACTCTCTGCAGACAACTGACTTTCTTACTCTGTTCACATTCTCCGCTGAACGAGCCGTCCTCTTTCTGCCACCTTGCTCTTTGTTGACATTACGTTTAGTTTCCATGTTAGAACAATTAACAACAGTCCTCTTAATTAGATCATTAGAAGCATTACTATGTCTGCAATAATTGAGTTGAACCACACACTCACACGCACGCACGAACGTACACATACACACACAAACACACACACACACATATATATATATATATATGAAATATATATATATATATATATGTGTGTGTGTATATATAGCAATCATATTAACTTTATAAAACACACGAGATAAATCACCTGTTATTTAACGTGGCATCAAGATTAAAAGTAGCCAGTGGAGACACATTTCAACGAATCCTTAAAAACGTGTTATAAATGTCACCAGATGGAAAATAAACGCTGGTCTGTCGTTTGCTGCAAAATCAGGGTGTTAATGCTGCCGAACAGTCGCCTTGATGTTGTTTATTCGCCTACAGCTGCGAACAGTCGCGTCAATGCGGTCCCTGCCCGTCTGTAGTTTCTCGGCGGAGTCCGCGTCGACTGCAGGAGGATGAGAGTTGAGATCTTGGCCCCGCTCTGTCCTCTGACGCCCGTCAAAGCTGAAGCTGACCAGGTTGGCTTCCATCATTGCCAAAAGAGTTTTCCCAGAAAATGTGGCCTAATTTCATGTGAGAAAACGGTTTGGTCATCGCGGACGTTGAACGTACGCTTGTCTGTGTATAAAAACACTTATAGAAAACAACATGAAAACTACTCGTTGTTTCGTGAGTAAGAATTAACTCTGTAATAAATGTCTTCAGCACGAACATAACTACTGACAATAATTGTCCTACCAAAAATGCAACCGTTTCCTACAAGAAACACTAATAATGGTTAGAATAGCAGAAACATGTTCTCCAGAAACTAGTAGTAGTAAACGATCTAGCGGTGGTAGCGGACGGGGACACGGATTTACAGGAACAACTGATAGAGTGGAAGGATATCTTCAACAAACACGGACTGAAAGTGAATCGGGAGAAGACAGAGGAGCTGTGGGTTGGATAACAAAGAAAAGAAATGGAAATACACCTGGAGAGGAAGAAACTAAAAGAAAGTGACAGTTTTGTATACCTGGGCGGAGCGGTATGTGGAGATTGCTCCTCAGAGACAGACAATCGCAGGAGAAAACAAACATGGGCGAATGCATGGAGGAAAGTAGAAGGTGTGATGAGCGACAGGCACATAGCGCGAAAACTCAAGGGAAAGGTACTATGCACATGTGTGACACCAGCCTATCTGTATGGCCTAGAAACTATAGCAATGACAGAGAAACAACAGGAGAGGGTACATGTGTGACACCAGCCTATCTGTATGGCCTAGAAACTACAGCAATGACAGAGAAACAACAGGAGAGGGTACATGTGTGACATCAGCCTACCTGTATGGCCTAGAAACTATAGCAATGACAGAGAAACAACAGGAGAGGGCACAAGTGTGACACCAGCCTACCTGTATGGCCTAGAGACTATAGCAATGACAGAGAAACAACAGGAGAGGGTACAAGTGTGACACCAGCCTATCTGTATGGCCTTAGAGACTATAGCAATGACAGAGAAACAACAGGAGAGGGTACAAGTGTGACACCAGCCTACGTGTATGGCCTAGAGACTATTGCAATGTCAGAGAAACAACAGGAGAGGGTACAAGTGTGACACCAGCCTATCTGTATGGCCTAGAGACTATAGCAATGACAGAGAAACAACAGGAGAGGGTACAAGTGTGACACCAGCCTACCTGTATGGCCTAGAGACTATAGCAATGACAGAGAAACAACAGGAGAGGGCACAAGTGTGACACCAGCCGACCTGTATGGCCTAGGAACTATAGCAATGACAGATAAACAACAGGAGAGGGTACATGTGTGACATCAGCTTATCTGTATGGCCTAGAGACTATAGCAATGACAGAAACAACAGGAGAACAAGTGTGACACCAGGTATGGCCTAGAGACTATAGCAATGACAGAGAAACAACAGGAGAGGGCACAAGTGTGACACCAGCCTACCTGTATGGCCTAGAGACTATAGCAATGACAGAGAAACAACAGGAGAGGGACTATATGGCCTAGAGACTATAGCAATGACAGAGAAACAACAGGAGAGGGCACAAGTGTGACACCAGCCTACCTGTACCTGTATGGCCTTAGAGACTAGTGTGACACCAGCCTACCTGTATAGAGCAATGACAGAAACAACAGGAGAGGGTACAAGTGTGACACCAGCCTATCTGTATGGCCTTAGAGACTATAGCAATGACAGAGAAACAACAGGAGAGGGTACAAGTGTGACACCAGCCTACGTGTATGGCCTAGAGACTATTGCAATGTCAGAGAAACAACAGGAGAGGGTACAAGTGTGACACCAGCCTATCTGTATGGCCTAGAGACTATAGCAATGACAGAGAAACAACAGGAGAGGGTACAAGTGTGACACCAGCCTACGTGTATGGCCTAGAGACTATAGCAAAGACAGAGAAACAACAGGAGAGGGCACAAGTGTGACACCAGCCGACCTGTATGGCCTAGAAACTACAGCAATGACAGATAAACAACAGGAGAGGGCACAAGTGTGACACCAGCCTATCTGTATGGCCTAGAGACTATAGCAATGACAGAAACAACAGGAGAGGGTACAAGTGTGACACCAGCCTACCTGTATGGCCTAGAGACTATAGCAATGTCAGAGAAACAACAGGAGAGGGCACAAGTGTGACACCAGCCTACCTGTATGGCCTTAGAGACTATAGCAATGTCAGAGAAAAAACAGGAGAGGGCACAAGTGTGACACCAGCCTATCTGTGTGGCCTAGAAACTACAGCAATGACAGAGAAAAAACAGGAGAGGGTACAAGTGTGCGAAAACAACTGGGTTAGGAGAATTACGGGGGTAACGAGAATAGATAAGCGAAAAGTGGAAAAGCTGAGGGAGGACGTTGGTGTGAAAGAAAGTTTCAAGAAGAAGTTGGTGAGAAGTCGGTTGAAGTGGGCAGGACATGTGGAGCGACTGGGAGAAGAACGGATGGCAAAGGAAGCAGATGCCCGGAGAGTGGAGGGAAAAAGAAGACGAGGGCGACCGAGACTCAGGTGGGGGGATTGCGTGAAGAGAGACCTGGATGGATGGAAAGGAGAATGGAGGAATGGAGGAAAGGACCAAAAGACGGAGGAGAATGGAGAAGGCTGGTAGAGAAAGTAGTGCACGTGCAATGAGGAGGATGAGAAAGAAACTGTCGAAGTATCCAAGCCAGCCTCACCCCTGAAGACAGGGAACGACGACGAGAACAACAACAAGTGTACATATATATATACATATATATATATGTATATACATATCTATTATATATATATATATATATATATACATATATATATGTATATATATACATATATGTATATATATGTATATATTATTACATGTCTTGTTCTGTATCACGCCCTGTATCATGCCCCGATGTATCTGTATCAGCCCGAGTCCGAAGGACGAGGGCTGATACAGGTACGAGGGGCATGATAAAGGGCGTGATACAGAACAAGACATGTAATAATATATTTATCACATATCTACAACAAAAAGCTTCTTAAAATTAATTAATTCATTTAATGCGAATAATAACAGTTCAAACAATATGAGATCATATTAAAAATATTGTATGATACATTTTGGCAACAGAAGTTCTTTTAATGAAAACAACGTCCTTATTTCGATCCATTAACAAAATACGACCAGCAAGAGACGCAATCACCTTTCAGCAGCCATTTTGTTGGATGTCACACTGATAATGATTTGGATCTGCTCTGTATCTGACCTCATGTCAGGAGCATGTTGCCATGACAACATGATATGTCTGTTTCTCATTGGCTTAGACACTGCTGGGGAGCTTGCTTATTGGCTCCCTGAGCAGGGCGATACGGATCAAGACTTTTAATTAGTGTTTCTGTATCGCCCTGTAAATCGGTTTGTATGGCCCCAGAAATCTGGGAAATGACCAATTCTCAAATGACACCTATATAAAAGCAATATTTTATCAACCCTGAGAAAGCTTGTATCACACATGTGCTCAGTTGCATGTATGGGGCAGCTTTTGTTGTAGATGTGTGATAAATATATATACAGGCTGTATATATATATATATCTAGGTATATATCTATTATATATATATATATATATAAGTCTATATACCGCATTACCTGTACATTCAGTGCCAAAAATCACCGCATTGCCTGTACATTTATATTACATGTACATATACGTGTACAGGCAATATTTTAACCTTCCACACACATTTCTGTGGTGCAGATACTTACTTTTTGTTAGTCACATACATTAAGTGCGTGTTATTTTGGGGAATTCTGCAGTTTATTGTGTGTTGTAGCGTAAAATTTTATA
Organism: Paraescarpia echinospica; assembly: GCA_020002185.1. NCBI lineage: Eukaryota > Metazoa > Annelida > Polychaeta > Sabellida > Siboglinidae > Paraescarpia > Paraescarpia echinospica. The sequence goes on along the minus strand of JAHLWY010001196.1, from coordinate 6,422 downwards.
TTTACACGAACTGGAAATTTGTGAGCGTATACTTTTTGTGTCGAACATTGCCTGTACATATACATTTATCATATATGGTGTTATGCTAGCTTTAATCGAGTGTATATTTGAGATTAGATCGCATGGTTTGCAAACTACTACTATCAATGAAACGTTGCGCGAATAAAACAGAGAATATTACGTATTTTGTGTTTTGGTTAAAAATTACCGCGTCCAGAGTGTCGTTTGTGTATATTTCATACGCGAATTGTGCGCATGCGTCAGAATCTAGGTCACGCGTGAGGAAAATGGCGGAAGCGTCTTGCCGTCAAAGCTCTCACTTCAAATATTGATTTAGCTTTATCGTGGATGATTCTCTGTAGAATTTGACCAAACTACTATAGACAGATAGCAAAAATGGTAGCGCGACAGAATATGCACCCGAGCGAAGAAGTAGAGTTGAGAAAGTTACGGATTTTATCAAAGAAGTGGCGCATGCCGAGAAAACCAGACACAGACGTCACAGTGGCACAGGTACAGCTTGTAATTTACATACTAGACTCGAGTGTCAAGTTCGTGCATAGCGAAATTCCGTAACAATGCGGTATTGTGGCAGTTTTACGAAATTTTCCGATGCACGAACTAGCGGCACTAGTATACGTTGTTTAAAATACAACACTCGCGACAATCACATTCGGCATATATATTGTGTTTTACTTTATGAAAGGATGTGTGAAATGTTGACGCTGCAGAGGCATCTTTTTGGAAGCATTTTCGCTGTACCTTGTGCGGAGTATGGTGTTGGATATTGTATGAATTGAAATATTTCACTTGCTCTGAATATCATGTAAATTAGAACAATTTAAATAAGTAATCCCTGTTAGGAATAATAGCTGCTTTGACTTTGTTCTAAATGTATCACTTATAAGTTATAGTACTATTGAGTATTGTCTATTAAATTAACTTTAAGATATATTAATCCTGCATCGTCATCGAACTTTTTTATCAAGTCTAATTCAAGGTGATAAAATCAATTAAAACATTGTGTTATTTGTAATTAACTGAACTGTGTGATGTCTCCAAGTCCAAAACAATGGTATGTCTGGTAAATTTATTTTTTGGACTTCTGAATGTTCAAAGCATTAAGTTGGATTCTGGAAAACAAACGGCATTACTTAGTTAGTACATTAACTGTACATGTAGATTGCTTCCTCTATTTATGCCTCTCTCGTGTTTTAGGTAAGGCCGATGATTGTAACATCCCTCCGAGCAAAAGGCAAAGAAGGTATCTAGTGAGTAGCGTTACTGTGCTATCTGAACTTATTGAGACCTGCTTATTAGTATGGAATATTTTTTAAATGTACATTTTGATCAGTGTTCAAGATTACTGCTGGTCAAACTAATAAATAGCATATAAAAGGAAGGTGGCTCCTTTGATAGCGACTACGTGTTAGCTTAAAAGCTGACGTGTCAAATATTGGTCACTATTCATGCTATATTTAAAGTGTTTGATTATTGTAAAAAATACAATTTATGCTTCTTTGAGTAGATACAATTTTTATTTATGAAAAATTAAATGGCTAACTTACATAGCCTCAATAAACATTTACCCAGACAGGTTGGCTGTTGTCATCTTACCCACATGAGGGATCATCTTCATAATTATTTAAATGTTCTCTAATTTTAGAGCAATTCAGAGTTCAAATTTTACAGAAAGCCAGTAAGCCGGGTAAGATGACAACAGCCAACCTGTCTGGGTAACTGTTTATTGAGGCCATGTAAGTTAACCGTTTAATTTATCAATTTTTTTGAAATGATGATGGACTGCATTTCAGTGATTATGTATATATATATATGCTACTTCATAAAATCTAACATAAACATTTATTGGGAAACGTTAAACTTAGGTCGAAGATGAAGGTCCGGTCGCTTGTGCAAGCTGACATGATTTATTCCTGTTGTATTTGTAGTGTTTAATTTATCATTTTAATTATTAGTAATATTGGTTTTTATTTATGTAATTTATCATGAAAATGTTCCATATTATATTTTGAATCACATATATTTTAACATGATTATCCATAGCTGAGTTTGCCAAAACAATTTTTTGTTCGCAACATCTGCAGAGCTCTCCCTTCACCATTCACTAGACTTCACCGCTCATCAACATTAAGACCAAAATTGACGAACAAACTATAGCTATACTAGTTCAAAGGCCACAGTCCACAACAACTAACTGTCATTGTGAGTTTAGCAGTTGAGTTTTGGCGACTCTTGTGAGGGCCTAACCTTCTCTGTATAAGTTGTGTTGTCTCACTCAAGGCATGCTCATCTGAATCAGTGAATGACTGTCAGTTGTCACTGTTACTGGCAGTGATGACTGTTGTCTGTAGTCAAAGCATAGACTGTAGTCTACTCTAGTAGAGGGTTGTTGGGCAGATTCGTATCCATAAGCCATAGGTAAAGCCGTAGCGTGGGGCCGTGGGCGTAGAGGGCAAAGGTAAAGACGGCGTGAAAACACAAAATCTCGGTCGGCTAGGCCTACTCTTTACTTTACCCCTCATAGACATACAAACATAATCCTAATAATATCATCCATGCTCATGCCCTGATCCATGACTGACCAGGCATGACTAATGTTCATGCCATGGACATGCCCCATCCCCTTATGGCTATGTGGCTCATATCCGTAAGCAGCTATCTGTATACATTGTACTGTATTTTTTCTTAATTTGCCCTTTCTAAAGTTGGCAAAGGAAATTGCCGTGACAGGTCTATGGCCATATCATACAGAAGTTACCTCACTTGCGAAACCTAGGCCTGTGTCCTATTTGTATGGCTATTGGCTATGCCTGCATGATTTATACTAACTATAGTCTTATACACGACACCATGTGATACAGACAGTAGATATATTATGTTTAGAGAATAGTCATAACTTTGGGCACAGGACTATTGGCATAAGAAATCTCTAGCCTGTCTTAGGCTGCTTTTTCTTATGTTCCAACATTATTCTTCAAGTAAGTTAGCTTGCAATATAATTAATATCAGCTGCAGGAATGTATAACTAGTATGAATGTGTTTATATATTGGTAGATAAGCTCCTGTAGCATAACTAATATACTTTTTCTGAAGTATCATTGAGTTATAGAATTATTATTTGTGTACACACATGAAAAACCAAATGTGTTGAGATACAGGGGGTCACTATACTAATGTAGGAACGACCCTACATATGAATCTGTACATTATATGAAACTTGTCTTAAAAGCAAACTGTATCTTTTTCAATTCTCAATATATTTTGCAATTGACAATCTTGTTTTATTGCAGCTGAAGGAAAGTCCTGCTAAAAGAAAACAAAATGCTCTGGTAAATTACAATTTACTCTACAGATTCAGTGCCCATGGCCGGTATCAATATATATTTGTTTTGTAAATAGTTCCCACCTCAAAATATCTACTTATATGAATTAAAGACAATTATGTTCACTAATTTAATTTTGTTGCAGGATTTGTGCAATAATTTAACAAGATTTTAACAAGATTTAACAAGATTGCCATCCAGAGAATTAACTCTAGATGGCAGGTGGACAAGGAAGCCCTTTGGCTTATCGAGAGTCCAACCCTTTTATCTACATATATCCAGCCCTTCTGAGGTATGTGTCGATTTTATTTTTAAACATATTCACACTACTAGCACTCACACAATCATCAGATAATCTGTTCCATTCATTCACAGTCCTTTGTGAAAATGAGAACTTTCTTACGTCTAATCTACACTGCTCCTTTACTAATGTAACTTCATGTCCTCTAGTCTTTCTATCTTTCTTAACTGAAAAAAACATATTTCTATCAATATTTTCATAACCATTCAATATTTTAAACACTTCTATCTGATCTCCTCTCAATCTCCTGGTCTCTAGTGTTGTTAAACCACATTCTTTTAGGCGTTTTTCATAACTAAGATCCCTCAGTTTTGGTATCATTTTAGTCGCTCTCCTCTGTACTCTTTCTAGCATATCTATGTCCTTCTTGCGGTATGGCCTCCACGCTTGTATACAATATTCTAAATGAGGCCTAACTATTGTTTTGTACAGCGGTATTATTAGTTCTTTTTCTTTATATGCTATATTTTGCCTAATCAATCCAAGGATTTGATTTCCCTTTGAAGCTGCAATTCCACACTGCTCTGAAACCTTCATGTCAGCACTAATTGTCAGCCCTAAGTCTTTTTCTTTTACAGTAGTACTTAGTACAGTTCCCCCCATTGTATATTCTACATATTCGTTCCCATGTTCTGTGTGAAGGCATTTACATTTCCCAAAATTGAACAACATTTGCCACTTTTCAGACCATTTGATCAACCTGTCAAGATCATCTTGTAAATGCTATCTATCCCCATCACTTTTAATCCTAAACACTTTTGTATCATCTGCAAATTTCAACACCTTGCTAGCTATATCATCGTCCAAATCGTTTATATATATTAAGAATAATATAGGTCCCAGTATTGATCCTTGTGGAACCCCACTCAAAACTGATTTCCAGTTTGAAGCCTCCCCATCAACAACTACCCGTTGTCTTCTGTCAATCAGCCATTTTTCTATCCAGTTAATTATACCATTTCCTATGCCATGGGCTTTTAGTTTAAGCAGTAATCTCTGATGTGGCACTTTGTCGAAAGCTTTTTGAAAATCTAAGTAGATGATATCTACTGGTGATCCATCATCTACCCACTTAGTGATATCTTCCAAAAAACATAACATATTTGTTAAGCATGACCTCGCTTTTAGAAACCCATGTTGAGATGGGTTTATCAAGTTATGTTTAACAAGAAAATCCACCATGTGATCTTTAATTAGTCTTTCTAATAATTTACAAATCACCGATGTTAAACTAACTGGTCTATAATTATTTGACTTGTTTCTCGAACCTTTTTTAAATAACGGTATAATGTTTGCTTCTTTCCATTCTAAAGGAACCACTCCCTCTTCTAATGACAAGTTGAAAACTGTTGCAAGCGGTATGCTAATTTGTTCTACAATTTCCACTAGTAGTTTGGGTGGAATACCATCCACTCCAGGTGGTTTATTTTCCTTCATAGCCCTAATTTTCTTAGCTACCATTTCTGGGGTTACAATTAACTGTCTTAAATAGTCTGATTCTGCCCCCTTGAACTTAGCCTCTGGTACTGGCAGTGAACTAGTGTCTTCTCTGGTAAACACTGAACTAAAATACTCATTTAGGTCTTCTGCCGTTAAGAATCCTTCTGATATTATATTTCCAGCACTATCTTCTAGAGGACCGACCTTATCCTGAACTTTCTGTTTGCTTCGAACATACGCATAAAAACTCTTGCTGTCATGTTTTATATTACAAGCTAATTTATGTTCATAGCTTCTCTTTGAATTTCTAATTTCAGCTGTAGCTTGGTTTAGTGCTTCTTTATGAATGCTGTAGTCTTCGTCATTTCCAGTACGTCTATATGACTTCCACATCATTTGTTTATACTTAATTTTTCTAATGGCTTCTTTCGATAAGTATTTCTTTCTGGTCCGTTTCCCTTGTTTTTTGAAGGGAACAAATTTATCTACGATGCACTCTATTTCATTCTTTAAGATATTCCAGCATTCTGTTGCTGTCTTATTCTTCAGTGTATTATTCCAGTCTATCTTTGCTAAATATTTCCTCATTTCCTTATATCTTCCTTTGTGGACATTTCTCCTGAACTGCTTTTTATTATTATTTCTTTCTGATTTTACTTTGATGCTAAAATTTATCTGGTTGTGATCACTACTTCCCAGAGGCTCACATAATTTAACATTGTCAACTAATTCATTCTGTGAGGACAAAACTAAGTCTAACACATTCTCTCCCCTGGTTGGTTCTAGCACATGTTGAGAAAGGAAACTATCTTATACTAAAACTAAAAACTTGTGGTCCTCACTACCCATACTCTGTAGAGATTTCCATTTTATATGCCCATGGTTAAAATCCCCCATAATAACACAGTCCCGTTTGCTAACTTCCCTTATAGCGTTTTGTATTTTTTTATTATCTTCTATGCTTATGTTTGGACTTCGATAAATTAATCCAACCGTTGACGTTGAGTTTCCTGTAACTATTTTACACCATACAGCTTCTTTGCAATCTGCTTCTCTGTCTAATTTTATTTCATAAGCCTGGATAGATTCTTTAATATATAAAATAACTCCACCTCCCCTTCTTCCTATTCTATCTTTCCTAAACATTACATATCCTGTCAGTCCCAATTCGGCATCTGATATATCGGTGGTTGCCCATGATTCGGTTATACCTATTATGTGAGGGTCAATATCTTCTACCATAATGTTTAGTTCATTTCTTTTGTTTACTATACTCCTTGCATTTAAACAAACAAATTTATACCCAGCTTCAGAACAGTTTTCCACACTGTTATTTG